>JAZHYW010042741.1:0-32055 GCA_037355805.1 Ixodes ricinus | reverse complement strand
TCATTCTCGTTTTTGTGTTCAGTTGAGACGTTCCCTTCTGTGCCTATTTTTCTACTAAAAGTATTTTCACTTTTCCGCCCCACATGTATGAGTTTTTAAACATGATTAGCTACCACCACCTAGCCTCAGCATTTACAGTCTTTCCAGAAAAATATATTGCCATACACATACGTCACTGTAACAGTAAGAGTAAATTAAAGTTTGGTTTCACGTGTCTACCTGCTATGGGAACTGAATTGTGGGTAAAACAAAATTCAGTCTAACAGAAACGCAATTTTTTTAGGCTCTATCATTGTTTTAGCTGGACTAGAATGAAGAGAAAGAGTCGTATTTGGCTGAAGAGCAGAAACAAAAAGGCAAACATCAAGCGATCGTGTATTAAAAGCCACTTAAAATACACATAAAAACAAAGCTTTATCAAACCACGAATAAATCTAAAAGCCGTATTCGTTTGGTATCCTGCATCTGGCAAATGACAGCTTGTGCCACTACCGTTTTGAATCTTCACTGGGCCCCTCATTCTCGTTTTTGTGATGAGTTTGAGAAGTTCTCTTTCGTGCCTATTTCTCTGACTATAAGTATTTTCACTGTTCTGTCCCACAGTCTCAATTTTTTAACATGATTAGCTACCCCCAGCTCGCCTGCGCATTTAGAGTCTTTTCAGAAAAATATATTGCCAGCACATAGCTCACTGTAACAGTAAGAGTAAATTAAAGTTTGGTTTCACGTGTCTACCGGCTTTGGGAACGGAAATGTGGGTAAAAATATATTTGCAGTAGAACAAAACGCAATTGCCCTTTCTTTTTAGGCCTTTCGTTGTTTTGCTATCTGACCTTGAATGAAGAAAAATATATTTAACTGAAGAGTAAAAAAAAAAAAAACATCAAACGATCTCGTATAAAAGCCAGTTAAAAACGCACCAATAACGAAAAAATTGTCAAAGTGCGGGCGAGCTGGTGTATGTTGATCATGATGTTTTAAAATCCTGAGAATGGGAAGGAAAATGAAGAGAAATTGCAAGACGAAAAAGGGGACAGGGCAAACGTCTCAATTGAACGTTTGCCTAGTCCTTTTTCTGTCTTACAATTTCTCTTCATTTCCTTCCCAGTTCTCAGGATTTTAAAACATCATGATCCAGCACCAATAACAATGCTTTATCAAACGACGATGAATACAAAATGCCGTATCCGTTTCGTACCCTGCATCTGGCAAATGACAGCTTGTGCCAAATCGTGTTGAATTATTACGGAGCACCTCATTCTCGTTCTTTTTGTGTGTTGAATTTGAGACGTTATTTTCTGTGCCTATTTCTTTGACTAAAAGTATTTTCACTTTCTGTCCCACAGTCTGAGGTTTTTAACATGATTAGCTACCACCAGTTCGCCTAGCGCATTTACAGTCTTTCCAGGAAAATATATTGCCAGCACATACCTCACTGTAACCGTAAGAGCAAATTAAAGTTTGGTTTCACGTGTCTGCCGGCTGTTGGAACGGGAATGTGTTTATAAAGTAGTTTCGGTCTAACAAAACGCAATTTTTTTTTCTCTTTTTTTAGGCTTTTCGTTGTTTGGAGCTAACCATGAGTGAAAAAAAAAACTGTATTCGGCTGGAGAGCAAAGATAAAAGAACAAACATTAACCGTTTGCTTAATCTAAAATCCGTATCCGTTTGCTATTCTTCATCCGGTCGATTTCCCCTTTAAAAGTCATGACTACGGTTCATTGTCAGAACACGGGAGGAGAACACTGAAAATGCAGCCCCTATCTTTGAGTGCCACCGAGGTGTGGGCTGTACTCGCTTTAACCTTCGGTTTGTCTCTGTACACCTCTTCGGCTGAAGTAAAGTACATAGAGAGTGAATCCAGCCTTGGGAGCCTATCAAGACGAGTCTCGTGTAAGTATTTTTTTTTTAATTAGATGCTACTGATAATTTTGTCGTTTCGCAAAGCCAGTCAACTGTAACCGTCTGTGATTGTTCGTATATTAATAGTTGACGGCATTTAATAAGTATCGTATTCGTATTGTGTTAATTAGTGCAAGGCTTTAGAAGTGGCTAGTATTAAATGCTTATCCACAGAGTCTACCGGTTTTCTGTTTTATCTCATGTACTGTATGTTAATGTTGTATGTGTCGAGTGGTGCGGATTATAAAGACGATCGATTAAAATGGGGCGGTGAAGAGGATTTTCAATAATAAATATTTCTGAACAATCTGCAAATTTATAAAATACCTCGAGATTCGCATGAACATAGGCATTTTTCTACACAGTCCTTTATACAAACTCGATATTAAAGACTGAAATTGAAAAAAAAAACTGTAGATCAATTGTGAGATTCGACACCTTTTTTCTGTGAAATGTTTCTGGAACGTGAAAGTGACGCATATTGTTCCAGCGCAGACTCTGTATTCCAAGCAAGCATTACCTGTGTTTTATAACTCGTTATAATCTGTAATATCCTCATGAATATTGAGCGGCTTAAGCTTGGCTAGAGTGTGCACGCTCAAAAATTGTTTTTAAGGTCACAGAAAAATATCTGTTTTCATTTATGTTGATGATGCTGGGGGATATAGTAAATGATTAATAAAAACATATTGGGCCATGGTGCGAAATACATTGCATCTCTTTAGCTAAACTATTATCTTGAGATATCAATCCGTTACGGGGTATATAGAAATTAGTAGAGTTGTATTTGCGGAAAAAACGACCCACATATATTTGTTAATTTTGTGCATGTTTTTTTGATCAAAATGATGCAGCAATACCCAATCCAAGGAACATGGTACATGTTATACAGAAACTACAAGACTGATCCCATTTTTGGTGGAACTGCCAAGTGTGTCAGATTCTCTCAAACCGGCGTAGGGTCCAACGGCGAGAATCTGGTTCTTTTTGAGTTTGATAATGGCTCGGTGTAAGTAAAAGTGGGAACCGTATTATTGATTTTGTAAACGTTTTGATACATCATTAAAAAATATAAAAAAACTGATGTGCAAATGATAGATTCATATATCAGTGTTTCTCCATAAGAAATTTTTTTGCCAGCCTAGAAATAGCATTATCTCAATTTGAGCACTAAAGAGCCGATATTATGCCTGTTTTTATTATTTCGATAACACAAGGATACTTAAGTGACGGTAGCAGCGGGTGATTTAAATTAAACACTGAACAGACTTGAAAATATTGCTTTTAACGTTATAAAGAATTTTCTTCATAAGAATCATAACACTACAATACAATGTTTAGTCTTAAAGACAGTTCAGTTATAAGACCTACATAGCTAGTCTTGATTATTTTAGAGTTTGGAAATTTTAAATGTACTAAACTGGCTGTCTATTAATTTTTAAATTTGTATAGTGAAAAATTATTCTTGCGATGAGAGACATTAACTTTATTTAAATATATCTTTCTCATACAAAGGAGTAAATACATATACAGGGTGTTTCACGCAAAGTGGACAAAATAGATGTTGCGAAAACTAGTGTTGCAACAAAAAAAAAAAGGCCTGTGTCGTTTTCATTCTGAGCCAGGGGCTAACTTAGAAACAATATTAAAGTACGGAATAATTAGATTGTTAATTATGTTTGTGTAATTAACTTTATTAATATTGTGTTTAAGGGCATGGTTTCAATTTGAGAATTGCTCAGCATCATCGAAAACCACTAAATTAATAAATTGCAGAACGATAGAAGGCACGCTCAGCATTTTACGGCTTTCTGAAAAACCACACAAACATGACGGGCTTTTAAGTTTCGGTTTGCAGTGAGAGCGCATCTCGGCCCCGACGGCATCAGTGCCCCGTGGAGAAATAGCGTCGAACCCGCCTCTGCTGCGTTGTCCAAGCGCAGCAGAGGCTGGGTGCTCTATTTCTCCAAGAACGCCTCTTGCAGTCCGCGTGCTCTTTTATTCTTACTTCTGCCAAGAATCTTTGAGTAACTGAAGCATGGCTACATTTGCAGGCCCTGCACAGTATGGGCAAATATGCCCCAAATTGTCTTTAAATTATTTGCATGCTCCTTCAAATGGTCATTGGTGCACTTTCCCGTTTTACCAACGTAAGATTTTCGACAAGTTAGGCGGGTTTCATACACAATTCCGTGACGCATTAAATATGTCGCGTTCATCACTAACTAGCCCAACAACAAGTACGTTTACTTTTCATGATGCGTGTTTATTCTGGTGTACTTCCACAGCAATCTTAACTCGACGCTGCGTTCATCTCCCGGATATTCCACGAAGAACATCGTAAACGTACAACCCTTGGGTCGTGAGTAAAAATATATTTATATATACGTATATATACATATGTAAATCCACAAGTGTTTTACGTCCACCCGGCCCGTAAGTCCCATAAGGGTACATACCGTATTGTATACATAGATTGCTTTCGTAGCATTGTTTTCCACTAATAAATATAAATAAACGTTTCATCGATTTACTTTTTATTAAAGGGTGTGTTTATATAAGCAGGGTCAGAGGGGTGTCATTCCTATATCTTGTTTTCAATGAAACACTTTATTTGACGTAGCAAAACATATCCATACAACAGAATATAGCTTATTGTTTTTAAAGAGAGGCCTGTATTATTCGAGACCCGCACACACAAATATTTGTAAAAAAATTGAAAGAATTCGAAATCAGGCTACGAGATATGTGCTAAATAACTATAATTTTCACGATAGTATCTTTCAATTAAAGGTCTAGCTCGGATGGAAACCTTTACAACTAAGACGAGGGTGCCTCGATCTCACGTGTATTCATAATCTACGTTACAGTAGCATATGAATGAGATAAATCAAGATACATATTGGCGCCTAATAAAAAATAATATCCTCAAAAATTTTTACACATAATGACGTTCTAAAATATACATTTCCCCCGAAACAATTAGCGACTGGAACGTGCTGCTAAACTCACTGGAGCGGCTTCCGAACATTCAGTACATGTTGGATGAAATCATGTTACAGTAGTCTGTTTTGACGGTTTACTTTTTTCGACCTGTGCTGGCTGTTGATCGTGTTATCATGTTATTGAAGTATATATTGACATGTTTCTCCTGTATGATTTGCTATTTTTGTTCAATGTTCCTTTATATGTTTGCTTTTGTATTAATATTTCCGTCCCGCCTATTGTAATGCCTACCGGGTTATGCAGGTACCAATAAATATATAAACGTCCTTCTTTTAGCAAGAAAATGTCGTCTGAGAAGAAGCAGAAAAACGATTTTCTCAATGGCGCCTTGGCGCTTCTTTGTGAACCATAAGAATAAACGTTCATCTTTCTACAACGTAGATTTATTTATGCATAAGGCACGCTAACTGATCTGCATTAGGTGGTTAGATTTACTTTTGTTGAAGTTTATATTTAAAATACAATAAAGTGACAAACTCGGCCTCTTGCTCAAATCTTTCATATTTACACACTTTTTGGCAATTTGAACACATCTTAGAATTTAGTTTTTTAGCTCAATGTTTTTGAGCAGAGTATTTCAGTACTTCGTTCACTTTTAACAAAAACGTTAGTGCTCAACTATTGCGGGTGTTTTAGCATTGCGCCCGGAATTTCTCTAAATATCGATGAACTCAGATGTCTAACATTTTGAGCGACAATTAAAATAATATATAACATCCTCGCTTTTCTCCAAACTTCCTTCGATGAACACTTCAAAACATGTAATTCAAATCCGCAGGAAGATGTTGAATTTTTTTGTATTAAACTCTAGAAAAGGAAGCGATTAGCCAGGTCTATGAATGATCTTAATTACCATAGGATGGTTTTTGTCTCAAGGACTACTGGTACTCGAGCCCTATTTTCAGTCTTGCCGTAATTCGTATCATTAGCTCCCAAACACCGTAAAGCACTAAAAAAAACGTTTTTTCTTTTGTTTTGTTTTAGTTAGTGATGTGGTTAATATTGCATAAGCAACCTGAATTTTGCAGCCAATTCGGTGCATAGTGTTCTGTGCTTTGTGGATTTCTGCTACGCTGCGCTACTTTCCTAGGTTAGTAGTTTAATGTGGGTAGTCTACTTACAGAGTGAATTGATTCATCCATCCAGACATCACTTTACTCCCTTTCCTATTACGATGGACTGTAGTGGACGTTACGAGCGATATCAGCCAATTAGGCGTATCGTGTGACAGCGCATCACTGCGCTCTTCCGAAGAGGCCACACGGCATAGGAGTGAGTTGTATGTCTCGTAGCGTCGTCCGAGGTCCAGCTTTAATCGTATGCTCCAACCGATGGCGGGCGTGGCGAGACTGGAGAACAATAGCAGGTTACGCCTAAAAAAGAAGAAAAGGGAAAAGGGACGAAAGAGTAGAAAGCTAGGTAGCGTCATTGGACCCGCGTTGCGCTATCGCGCGAGTGATGCCTCTTGAATTTGCAACGCCGCTGCTCACCCGGTGATGTTTACACCACGCCAACTCAAGGCTAAAACCTCCCAACGTATTGGGTGATATAGATCAGTTTGAACATTGGGGAAATGGTCGACATTTTCAAGGCACTTGTCAGTTTTACGCGTCATCGTCCAGTTCATAATAAAATAAAAGGACAAAACGTTTTAGAAAACAAAATAAAGTGAATCGCTGGAAACAGAATGTTGTAAATCATGTATTGCTAGGTTTTCTTTCACATTCGAATGCACCGCCGGCTTGGTCATCAGTCTAATAGTGAATAACCAGAGTAATAACTTTCGGACACTATGGAGTAGAGTACCGAGAAAATGTTTGCGTAGGCAAAAATAGCGTCGAATAAAGCGCGCGTACGCTAAGAACAAACCACGTTTTGGATTGGCGCATGCCGACGTCGCTATTTCTTTGCACATGCAAAAATTTAGGTAGCTTATTTTAAAACTTGCAATTATTAGTTCATTAATTTTGAGAAACAATGTTTGGGTACAGGCCGGTTTTTCATAAATTTTATTAGTTCTTCACTTCATTAGATATAATTTATAAGAACTCTAAAACATGGCGCCTTGAACCAATGTTGGCGAACTTTCTTATATTAGCAAGCAAACATACGTGATCAATACCGAACAAACAAAATTTAAAAAAAAACATTTAAAAACCTTTTTGTTTTAAACATTTTAAAAACCTTCATCCCCATGCGGCATATACGCGTATTATTATGGAAGGAAATACAGCTACTGCGTGGAGCTCCTTTTGTGAGCCTGCACAGAGCTTTCGGTTGCGTGGTGCAAACATTGCCCGATTTTGCGGTGGCACTACAAACAGCCGAGCCATACCTTGCGCGAAGGCGCAACGCTAGTCCAATGAAGCTACCTACTGTTGAGACTACTAGCTGCTGTAGCGCAGCCCTGCAACGCCCGCCATTGTTTAGGGCATACGATTCCGTAACGTCAACCGTGCATATGCTCCGTTTCACCATACGACAGACCACAGGCGGCGCCATGGGATGGTACGCATACCTACCATACAAGTGAATCCAATGTCGTGTGAGTATCATGTGACCTTTGAAAGGGGCGCAGTGACGCGTTTTTCTCTTGATACGCTTAATTGGCTGAGATAGCTCGTAATGTCCGCTACAGTCCATCGCAATAAAACACGGAGTATGATGTCCGGATAAATTAATCGAATAATTTTGTTAGCAGACCACCCACATTAAGGTGCTATTCTGGGAAAGTATCGCAGTGCAGCGCAATCAGCCAAGCAAAACACCGCACAGACCGAATGCGCCGCGAAGGAAAGTGCTCATAGGCGATATCAGCCACATCACTAATAAAAAACAACAACACAGGTTTGTTCTTGTTGGTATAAAGTTCCGTGGCGACTAAAAGATAATGCGACCAAGTACGGCGACTTTGGCTGCGGTTCTCGAGTGCCACCCGAAGGAAAAATCATCAATGCTGTCGAATGATGTTTTCGTGGACACCTGTCTGTGCCTGATTGTACGTCCGACACGTCTGATTGGCCAACGGTTACTCTGACCGACGGTCAGTAAGTCAGACTCGCTTGTCGGCTTCTGATGGTTTCCTGGTGGCAGTCGGCCGCCGCGAAATGCCGTCAAAGATTTCTTGTTGGCGATTCTGACTGTACATCGATTGTCTCTGACTGTACGTCAAAAGCTTTGACGTGCAGACAGATACAGTCAAAGGACGTAAAGAGTTCGTTCGGATACCGCTGTTTGTGGAAATCTATGAATGCAGAAAAATAATCTATGCCTGGAAAACGTTTCCAGGCGTGACCGCAAAACCGCTGATGTTAGAGATGACAAGCGGGCCGAGCAGCCTGTCAGAGCGTTGAGACGCCGGAGCCAACCGAACATCGCGTACCGGCACGCCACTTTCTACTTTCGTCACTTTCGCTTCGCGCAGGAAACTGGCAAGAGCTTCCGCAAGACGATCGCTATTAACTCGTTTTGTTTGCGCGTTGTTACCTGTCGATCCAGCCAGGCTCTATGAATGTATAGCGCTGCGAATTTCTCCTCGACAGACCCGGTCATCGTGAGTTCCGACAGGGATTTCCCAGACCCCCTAGGGGGTGTACACTGCCCCTGAACGCACAAACACCCCTTGAATCTGAAAAAAAAAATTTTTGGAGTTGACAGAAACTTATTTTCGGTGTATATATGAAAAGGCTTATTTTATTTTAGTTATGACTGACTGATTATGGGCGTGTCATTCGCTGATGGACTAAAGAAGCAGTTTTTATCATTTTTATCTAGCCTCCATCGCCTCACCCTCCCCCCCCCCCAGCGTGGTGGGTTCCCACATGGGTCGATCCGCCAGGAAGCCTGGTTCCGACTGGCCTCGTTTACATGAGAAAACGACCTCAGCGCATCGAACTCCGCTCGATTCTTCGAACAGAAGCCGACGCGGCAACGTTTGCATGAATACGGACTAGAAGGTGGCGCCACGCCGTGTCAAAGCTCGAAGTTATGCAGCTCCGGTGGTTGAAACAGCAGGGCGCACCACGGTTCCCGTTCGTCGCCACGTGGAGGCATTTCGACGCGTTCAGTGAACGTAAAGTTCGTGCCCGCTGTCTTCGGTGCTGTGGAAGAAGTTACGAGACGAAAGAAGCATCAGAACCCAAGCGTTTGTAGTGCTCCAGGCCGGGCCGCCGGGTCACTCTGGACCAGAGGCGACGTGTGCGCGCTTTGAGGGCGCTTCCCCGCTTCGCCGCGCGGATATCGACCGGATGCGGTCCGAAACGCCTGACCATTACTGATTTTGGCTCGGCATCTGTATGCGCTGGTGTGCTTGGTGACAATACTTGGACTACTCGGATACCGCTTGTCACGCCGGGAACTTCCCGATGCACTCAAGCGCCCACTGGATACTATTGGCATGCCGTGCTGTGTGTATGTTCACAGTACGCCGTCTTCATTAATGACTTACGCGCCCGTATCTGTTTGCAGTAAAGGCGGCAGCGCTTCGAGAGTTGGGATTCTTTGCTCCCGTCCGGTCTGCCGGCCGGCGATCGCCCGACTTTCCCGACGTTCGCGCTGCGGGCACTGCGGATACTGACGCGCTATCTGGTGCTGGATGATTGCCGCTGACCTCGGCTTTGAATCTTTATATTGTGCGAAGCTGCCGACCCATTGCAGTTTGGCTCGGCATCTGGATGCGCTGGTGTGTAGTGACAATGGCAGGACAACTCAGTTACCGCGCGCCCGCCGGAACTTCCCGATGCGCGCAAACACTGGGTACTGTACTTGTGCGAGCTGTGTGTGTGTTCCGTGCACCGTGTTTGGTGGCAGCGACTGGGACGACCGTGTGCGCCTGCGATTGCCGCTGCGCTCACCACTGGACTCTACAAAAGTGATATTTCGCGCACACGTAGCCGTTACAACCGAGAGATCGTCGCAGGCTGGTGATCCGCGCAGGTCTGAAATCGCGACGATCTCGGTTGTAACGGCTAAAGAGCATAGCGCAAATTCTTTTGTGAGTCCCAGTATTGACTATAACGAAAATTCCGGCATTTTCACCTGGGTCTAAAAATTGGGGCTGAAATGCGCGTTCAAAATTCAGGTACGAACTGTGTTCGATTTTGGTCTGGGCAGACAACGTACTAATTTCATTATATCTGACATTTTTATATTGCGGGTCACCTTGCCTGAAAAACGCAATTTGGAAGGTACGTTCATCAAAGACCACCACATACCGTAATTTGGGACATTCCATCGGTGGCAGTCAGACGTCATCTGATGGACCATCAGAGCACGTTCCACCAGGGCTGCTGACTGGCAGTCGAACATCGACGATGAATGCATCAGGTACGTTCACAGGGTCTTTGACTGGCAGTCGATCCCAAATTACGTACCTTGTCTCGATTTTCAATAGGGACTAGTCGTTGAAACAGAAACCATCCAACTGTACTTTACGGCAGCGTACACGAAAAAACCTAACATTTTTAATTTTGAACAGTATAATGCAACTATGTTTCTGTGAATTTCGAAATAACGGTTGTCAAGGGTTCTCAGCATGAACATTTAGAGAAATTGTTGATGATTATATTTTATTGCTCTTAATATATTGCACGAATGTTTCTTATATTTAGGCAATTTACAGTCGCAATGCCGAAAATACTAAAATAGTTCAGCGCTAACTATTCTGAAAAGTAAAGCAAAGCAATATTTATCCCGTTACAAAAAGTTTGAGACAAAACACAAATTTAATGCGTGTTAAACATCGCCGAAAATGCCTATTTATGAAAGGGTTGCTAAAGAGGACACGTTTGTCATTTTATTTTACATGGAAAATAAAATTAAGTGATCTAAATTTAACTACACCATAGAGACCAGCTATATATATATATATATATAAACATTTACGTTGTAGAACGTGGTACTTTTATTCCTCTAGCCCACAAGTTTTCCTTAAGGGGTATAAGGACAATTGTTTTTTAACCTCCTCCATGACGCAATTTTTGTTACGAAAACAAGAAATTTTTGCATAATTAAGATTCATTACGACATGTGGACACCGTTGGTACCTTATACAAAAACTTCATTGAAAACAAAAATGAGCGCGTCGACACCCTATGGCAGTAAATATGAGAAAAACAAGCAATTCCGAGATTGAAAAAAAAAATGTCGATAACAAATATCGGCAAATGCTTCCGCATATTTTTCCTTCGAATTGAAAGTGATATTTAAAAAATATTAAATTAAAGTATATCTGGAAGATGACAGAACCTGTTACAACATAAGTAACAATATTCTAGAAAAACGTTAGCAAGAAAACATAAAAAATTTTTTTTTGTTATTTCCCCTGATTAGAATTTTCTGATATTTCTTTCATCGTGGCAAGTGTAAAAGCACAAGTTTTTAAACTTACAGCTGCAATTATGAATGAAATATAAGAGTTATACAACACAAATTGCATACGTTTCATTGCCTAAGAATTGGATCGTCGAGTGGAACCGAAATTAACTTCAATTTAGTCTCATATAGCATTACTTTTTTGCTTGACCCAACCAGATGCTTTATGTTTATACGCTTAATCTTAATCGACAGCATTTTTATTCGCTTTTTGGCTGTTTAATTTGTTAATATTTCTTACAGGCAGTTGGTTTAATGTTATACCACTTCTTTGTTTTCAGAAACTGATTTCGCAGAGATGATCACCTCATTTGTGGACCCCCTAAAGTGTGATGTTCTAAGAATCCCATCTATAAGCGGTAATAATGTTATTATCGAAATACACACTCTCTGCAAATAGAAAAACCCTATAAAATTAGGTATATAAAAAGCTTATCAAAACACCTTATTACGAAATTGCAGAAGGCTCTGGTTGTTTTTGACTTCATATGCTGCATTAAAGGCAAGGCTCGTGTTCTATTTGTCCGAGGAATAGTACGGCTAGAATGAACCTATACAGTTGTGGTTGATCATTGAACGTCATACTGCTTTATTTTTTATGCAGAAAACGCATGTGTGCTCATCGTCCCAGAAAGCCGTGTAGGCTATCCACCAGCATGCTGTGAATTCATCTTTGATCTCCTGTGCGGCACAACACCAAAGTACGAGATCTACGATGAGAGGTGCTCGGGAAAACATTGAGGCTCCCGTTCAGTCTTTCGAATTGGAGAAGACTTCACATGAAGCGGAGTGCAATGGTTGCTATGTTTTTGTTAGGCTTGAATTTAACAAAACAACTTGTTTATGAACTGGTTGGTGCTACATAAATAAAATTCACTATTATCTTCCTATAATAAATGCTTTATGTCATCCACGAGTTCGCATCTGTCTAATATCCTTAACGTCAAATATGAATGTGGAATTATGGCAGTAGTTTTTAAGGGTTTAATGAACGAACATGTATAAACTGTATTGGGAATAGACTCAACTACATGAAAAACACAACAATCACTTTTCGGCTGCTCCTCTTGCTCCCTTAGGCGATGGATAACCGAGTTGACTAGCATAGCACGAGTTTAGAGCACGTGGAGCTTGAAAATTCGCGCTGCAGAAACCAGGGATCCTGGGTTCAATCTCCACCGCGGCCTGTTTCGATCTGGATGAGCATCGTACCGGCGTGCGGTCGTGTATCACTACTGCGTGATGCACGTTGAAAACCCTAGTCTAGCGGTTGTACTACAGAAGTTAAATGTCTCATGTACAGCTTGGAGACAAGTCGCCCGTTGAGGCAGACTAAGTGCTAGGCTTTATTAACATACACACACCCCAATTTGTTTTCACTTGCTTCTTCCTATTTGTGTTACAGCTTAAATTTAGCGAAAGATTGCAAGCAAATAAATCCTAGTAGACATAAATTGTGCACGTATCCTTTATATGTGTTTTTTATGTAACTATGTTTGCGGCGTTCCTCACTTCCTTGTTTATCTTTATGAAGTGATAAAAATAATTTCACAGGTGAAATAGTATTCCCTTTCTTACGCCGTAACTTACCAACACATTTAAAGAATACTCAACCCACATTTCATTTTAAATAATTAACGTTGAAGAATATACACATGACAACAAGGACTACCAGAGAGTGCCAATATTTATTTTACACTGTCTGCTGAAGTACTGAAGAAGTCAAGAGGAAGCGCATGTTTCAGTTTGCACTTCCCTACTGAAAAAAACATTTGGCGCCTACATGAAAGCCAGTAAGGCACTTTGTGAGTCGACGAAAATAACAGCTTTCATTATACCCTTGTCGAGTATATGTTCAACCGCTAGTAGAATAGCATAAAGCTCCGCGGTGAAAAGGCTTGCCCTACAGTCAACTTGTGTGGCTTTGCTGTATGGAGGCAGAATACAGAGCACACCCTACAAAAGATGACGATTTGGACCCATCTGTATAAAACTCCTGGTAGTCTGCATATTTTTGTTGCAAGGAGAGGAACTCCTGCCGGAGGATTTGTGGTGAAATGACCCTCTTACTGTGTTTTGCGAGTGACCAGTCACAGAAAATCGGCAGAGCATCCCAAGGAGCAACCCTATGAGTGTTTTTAAGCAAGGGAATATCATGGAGGGGGATATTAAGGGATTGACAAGTACTTTGCAAACGGAGGCTTAATGGCCTAACAATGCTCGGTTTGTTTTCAAAAAGCTGTGAACTTCTGCAAGTATGATGGGCACTCTAGGAGGGATGTTTTGGATTTGAAAATACTTTGTAAGCATAAGAGACGCTGATGTACTGCCTCCGTTTCTCGAGAGACATCTGATGCGTTTCAGCATACAAGCTCTTCACAGGAGATGTGCGAAATGCACCTGTAGAAAGTCGTAGTCCAAGGTGGTGTATTGGGTCAAGCATCTTGCGAGCAGATGCCCGCGCTGACCCATATACTACTGCACCGTAGTCGAGGCGGGGTCAAACTAAGAAGTTATACAATCGTAGGAGGCAGCGCCTATCAGAGCCCCACGACATATGCGACAGCACATTTAGGTTGCTTGAAGACATCAAGCATTTCCGTTTTAAATTTTTGAGATGGGGCACAAAGGTAAGTTTCTTGTCAAAGATCACACCCAAACATTTGTATTCTTGCTGGACTGATATTTCAATGCTATTAAGATGCAAGAAAGGATGAAGAGAAAATCTCTGGCGCAACGAAAAAGGAACGTAGACTGTTTTTTCAGGAGAAATTTCTGAAGCCATTTTCATCTGCCCACTTACACATTCTATTGATTATAAGTTGCAACTGTCGTTCACAGCAGGAGAGGTTACAGGAAGACACAGATATTTGCACCTCATCCACATATAAAGAGTAAGATACTGATGATGGTATAACCTTTGCTAGACTGTTAGTATTAACAGCAAAGAGGGTAACGCTCAGCCCTCCTCCTTGTGGAACACCAATTTCTTGAGAGAAAACATCCGACAGTGTGGAGCCCCATTGGACTTGAAAATTTCTTTCGCTGAGAAGGCTCTGTATACACCTAAGCGTGCGGCCCCACACACCACAGTTGTACAAGTCACGAAGTATTCCGTACCTCCATGTGGTATCATATGCTTTGTGTAAATAAAAAAACACTGAGACACAATGCTGCCGGTGTACAAATGATTCACGTGTAGCGGTCTCTAGGCGAACCAAATGATCTGTGGTCGCGCTTCCCTCCCGAAAGACGCACTGGTTTACATTAAAAAAATTATCAGTCTCTACTCATAAGTCTTCCCTAAGCAACTTGTGAGTGCGATGGGACGATAGCTCGTAGGAATGGAAGGGTCTTTCCCATGTTTCAAAAAAGGGATTATGTGGGCATGTTTCCAGCAACGAGGAAAGGCAGCAGCTTGACAGATATGATAATAAAAGGTTAGCAGACCGTTCATAGATATGGGGGACAGTTTCCTCAACATTTCATAGTAGAGTCTGTCCGGCCCTGGTGCAGACTGCTTCTTTGCAACAAGAGCGACCTTGAGTTCACACATTGTGAACGGTCTATTGTAAAAATATGAATAACCCTCCAACATCGAGATAGGTTGCTTTTCAGCAGTCAACTGGAACTTCTTGAATTTTTCGCTAAAATTAAAGGAGCTAATAATAAGCTGGAAATGCTCCCCGAGAACATTTGCATGATCTTTCAGCGATACAGAGGGGAAGAAAACAAAGGAGTTCGGAAAGATTGGTAATCTCCTGGAACTTTCCGCATACGATCCCACACTTCTTTAGCTGGAACAAAGCTATTTAGAGAAGATATATATTTTTTCCATGATGTCCTTTTCGCCTGTTTCCGTGTCCAACGTGCCTTGGCCCTACATTTTTGAAATTCAATCAGGTTAAAAGAAAAGGGATAACGGCGAAATATACCCCATGCCTGGTTCTGTTTCCTGCGAGTGACTGTGCAGTCCTCATTCCACCAAGGTTTGCACCTCCGGGGTAGGACGTCGGATGTTTGCGGAATAGATGATGCAGCAGCGTTAATTAGACATTCGGTGACAAACACTGTCGCCTCCTCGGGGGACATACTACGAAAGAGCGATGGATCCAGTACAGCATTTAAACCAAAAATAGCCCAGTCAGCCTTATCTAACTTCCTCTTTGGAAGGCGTGTCGAAAAAGAAAGAAGGGGTATTGAGGTTTCTAAAATTATGGGGAAATAATTGCTGCCGAATGGATTATCTAAAACCTTCCATGAAAAGCATGGAAGTAATGCTGGTGATGAAATGCAAAGGTCTATTGATGTAAAGGTGTTATAAGCAGCACTAAAAAACGTTGGCTCCTTTTTATTCAGAAGGCAGAGATCAGAGGATAATAAAATACGTTCTATAACTCCACCACGGGAATCCTGACGAAAACTACCCCACAAAGGCTGGTGGGCGTTAAAATCACCTAGAATTAAAAAAGGCTTAGGTAGCTGATCTATGAATCCTTGTAGCTCGTGGAGCTGCAGTGGAACGTTGGGTGGCAGGTAGAGTGAGACGAGGGTGATGAGTCGGTCAAAAAGAACGCGAACTGCTGCTGCCTCGAGTGGCGTTTGTACCTCAGCACACAGAATCCCGCTCTGCGCTACTAAAAACCTGGTGATGGCGTAAGGCCTGCGTGTTTGTCATTCAGATAAGTCTCCTGTAAACAGAGTGCCACAGGACGAAGCTCATCGAGAAAAAAGTAACGTCATCAATATTGCGAAGGCCGCGACAGTTCCACTGCATGATGCCTAACTGTTTACTCACAGCAGTGCTAAAATTAAAATAAACTTTAACTTATAAACTGCAAACATCGGTAAAAACAGGTTACTAAGGTTTAAACTCAATTTTTATGCGCGAAGCGTTTTTCTTTTTCGCGCAATCATTTTGCTTCCCACTAGAGGTAGTGGGTGCAGCAAGGAGGACTCCGATCCCGAGAGGATAGCCTCATCATCGGATCTGAGCCCACACTCTTCCATGGGCTCTTCCGGTGATGCCGTCAGCTGACCCTTAGAGGCCAACTGCTTCGACGCCTCACCGGGCTTCGTCGGGGCAGTGGTTCGGGGTGGCTGGCCCCGGCACCGAGGGAGCACAGAGGCAGGGGGGCCATCCCCTTCTCTGAGGTGGATGCTGGCGGGCCAGCACCCTCCCTGGGTTTGGGACGTGGTGCCATTGGCACCGTTCCCGTGGGTTTGGATGGGAACTCTGCAGAGACCCGCAAATCGTCCGGAGACGTCTAGGTTCCCGCTGATGCCATTACTAGCCGTGCAGGTCCCCTACGCACGACCTCGGCATATCCGCCTTTTGCCAGGAAAGAGAAACGTTTTTTGTAGCGTTAGCTACACTGGCCGAGGTTGAGCAGTTTCGCGTGGCTCTCATAATGAGCCGTACTCCGTGCTGCGCAAGCGCGAGGAGCAGTGACGTCACACGGCGCACAGCTGGCGGGGCGGATCCGCCGTCGCCGTGGGCTCCGCTGCCACCGCGCGCGCCTCGCCAATCTGCGCAAGCGCGAGGAGCAGTGACGTCACACGGCGCACAGCTGGCGTGCTGGAGCCGCCGCCGCCGCGGGCTCTACCGGCTCTACCGCCAACGCACGCGCCTCGCCGGTCTTCGCATTCCAGAGGAGTGACGTCATAGCCGCGGCAGACGCACTGGCGCCGCCGCGTGCCCAGCCGTGTGCCTTCGTTGCGCAGTAGCCAAGTCTGACGCTGCACCGGAGCTGCTTGATAGCGCCTCTCATTTTGTGCACATAAGCTCACGCTACGTATATCCTAGCATAGCCGAGCTAAGCCGCCGCAATTTTTTTGCTTCATGGTACGTAATATTTTCATTTGCCTTTAGAGTAAGGACTTCCTTCTCTTGCTTCCACAATATACAGGAGCGGGAGTATGCCGGGTGATGACCGTCACAGTTGGCACATTTCGCCTCATTTTGACACACCTCTGCCACATGCTCCTTGCTGGAGCACTTGGCACAAGTGTCGACTCCCCGACAGCTCCGCGACCCATGGCCGAACCGTTTGCACTTAAAGCACTGCTGAGGGTTCGGCACATAGGGTCGGACTGGGCACTGGAGGTGACCTGCCTTTATGGTCTCTGATAGTGTGGTGGAATCGAATGTCAAGATAATATGTTTTGTTTTTCGTTCGAATCCGTCTCGGCGGAGGGTGATGCGGCGTGTACCTAAAACCCCTTGGCTGGCGAGGCGCTCAACGAGCTCTTCCTCAGATGTTTCGAGCAAGTCGTTCTCAGAGATGACTCCCTGAATGGTGTTCGGCTTGCGGTGAGGTGTCACGCTAACCTTGTAATCTGAAACGGAGTTGAAGGCGAGAAGAGCGTCACTTTGTTGTTTCGTGTTTATCTCGACCAGAAGGTCGCCCGACGCCATCTTTTTGGCATTGAAGTTCGTACCAACAACACCTTCAAGGACTTTCGAAACAAGGAAGGGAGAAAGCTGTGCAAGTGGCTTTTTATCCTCAGAATGTAGAACAAGAAACTTCGGAAATCTAAAAAGCTCAGGGGACTTTGCGGGATGGTAATGGACTTTGGTGCGGGCCCTTTTCAGGGCCCGATCAGAGGTTTTGTTTTGCTTGGGACCCATAAAGATGGGGAGGAGATTCAGTGTCCGGATGCACCGCCCACCACGGAGCCCAACAAGGGGGTAGGTAATGTGCCATAACAAGAAAGGCTTGGCTGACACAATTACTCTACCAGTGCTGCCCGGGCACTATACCCTAGTGTGGTTGCAGGGACAGGACCTGTTTCCACTCAAGGTTCGCCCTTGCCACCTAAGAAGGTGAAAAAGGAAGAAAGAGAGTGCAGAAGAGAAGCGAAAGAGGTGGGAGGAAAAGTGAAAGAAGGAAGAAGAGGGTAGAAGAGGCGACTGACTGAATCATCCTAGTCGGGCCAAGCCAGGACACCCATCTACGAGAAGCAGGGCCGAAGCGGTGTATTGCCTCGCCCGGGGGGCCCCGAAGGGTCCAAACATACCACGGGCTCAGCTCAACCACCAAGGTCCCCTTTTCCTCGGACACGGGTTAAGCCACGCACAGCCAGACGTGGGTGGGCGAACCCACATGGCTCGGGGTTCGTAGTGACGCCACTCATCAAGAACCTACTATAAAGTAGGTGCCCCTGCGTGCGGGTATGGGGGCCCACGTGGCTGGGGCCCGTGGTGACGCTACTCACCAAGCACCTAGCACCTATAGTGCAGGCGCCCCCTGCGGGGCTCGAAGTCCGTGGAGACGCCACTCTCCAAACACCTGCTTTAACAGGTGCCCACTGCAGGGCCGTTTCACCTGAACGGATCGACAAGTTTGCCACCCGTTTGATTCAAACGGGTCGGCCAGTTTGCCACCCATCTGAATTTCAAATGTTTTTTTTTCAATAGGGTTGAAATACTTAAGCGCTGAATTTGTTTCTATATATGTTGCAATAAAGACGAGGGATGCAGTGAGCGATCTGCCTGTCTGAAATATCTTTCCACCCCCTTAAAAGTACTTGCAATTTTCTGGGGTTAATAAACAAGCTGCGGTTCTGATTTATAAATTCTTTAATCTTGACTCATCCTCTGTTAACATTTTCAATAATGACCTCTTGTCGTCGAAAAGGACCATTCCACTCTTGTTATATTGAGATTTTGTAGCATTTTGTTTCTGGTTGTTTTTTGTGCACTGTCGAACTGGCTGATGACTGTAGGTAGCCAAAACCAATAAATAAATAAAATTCCGAGAACACCTAAGCACTTCTTATCTTATGAATTGTGAATGCGAAAGAATGAAAGTCGTTCTTCCTCTTCCTTAGTTCGTCTGCGGCATAGCGGCGTGGACGGCCACATTTCGCGGGCCGACGGCCGGGCGCCCGCTCTCGGGAAGTAGCCGTGCCGCGCTGAGGTTGGCTGTACATCTTCTCCGGAGTCTGCCCGGGCCGGCTGTGCCGCCACCGGTGGGCGGGACGCTACGTGCGCTGCGCCGCCATAAAACGGCTTCTCTGGTTGAGTTTTTGGAACTACGCCGCACGGGAGCCCATGGGACCCTCGTTCCTTGATGACGTGTGACAGTAAATTGAAGCCTATCCATCCGATTTCTGCTACAGACGACATTGAGACAGGAGAAGGGGCCTTTTGGCGCGGCTTCAAGGCTGATGACGTCGGTTCGTTCCATGAGACAGTTAATACGTTTGCATTAATAAATAAATGTAACTCAGAAGTGGGGTAGGAACGGGACGGAAAACACAAGTTGATAATACAGCTAAAGGTTTATCAGGACAAATCATTCTTCGAAAGGCCCATGTTTAAAATAAGGACGCACAAAACAAGATTGAACATGTCTAACTACAACACTAAGGAACCAAGTCACCCGTGGACAGCAATACAAAAACAACAAATCACCCTCATGGGTTCCTCAAACATTCCTAATAAACCCGCCCACACCTGCAGGACACGAAAGGAAGAGGTGTAGCTCGAAACAATCCATTCCCGTTTGAACCCGTCCCGTTTTGACCTATTCTTAGACGAACTTCCCGTTTTGAATTATTTCCTTTCGACCCGTTTCCAAAATGCCATTCTACTTGGAGCCGTTCCGTTTGAACCCGTTCGCCAAACACCTTAACACGTTTTTGCGTTTGAACCCGTCCCGTTTGAACCCATTTGTGTAAGGCCCTGCGCATCTCAACCTCTTCGTGAAAAGACTCCATTGTTCTAACCTTGGTCGGCGCACCTTCTCTGCTTAAGAATATGTCCTCAAATATGTTGTGCATGTCATGGTAATCCTATAATATACAATCCTGTTAGACAACCTTCAACGAAATATATACCTACTTCAACCACTAAAAGTTTTTTTAGGATAGTTTTTTTATGCGGGCAAGGATGAAACAGATTACGTACATTGCGTGACCCTGTTACCACAAACACGACGTTGGCAATCTTTTTTTATATTTTAGCTTTGCTTTAAGAAGGCCCTAAGAGGCACCAAAATTTAGCACTTAGGTTAGTGGCTCAGACGAGCACTTCCAAAGACACTAGCTCGTTTGACGCCTCACGTTTCGTTCGTTAACACTAATAATTTTATTGGCAGCCTTTTTATTCTGTGAGAAACAGCAAAAACAAACGATCGCTTGTTCGCGCTTACACTGTCGCGCTTTGTTCAATAAGAGAGTCTTAGAAAAAATACGCAAGCACATTGGGTAAGATAAAATTAAAGTCGCCATGGGTTTTATATCGCGACGCTTCCCAAGCTGCACAAGAATATTAGGCGAGTATCTACACAATATTGTTGGCAAATACTCCGAATATACGGTTCTTCCCATCCACACGATGTTCAGACAATATCGTTTGAAAAGCGGGGCCGTACCAGCACAATATCACTGAGTACTCCCAGCGTCGGCTGAGCATCCGCCGGGCATCGCGTGTCAATCGAGTGCCATCAGGGTCGTCCGAGTAGCCGCCAGATATCACCCGTGCATCCACAGAGTACTTAGAGAGTCGGCTGAGTATCCGCCTGGTATCGCGTATGTCAATCGAGTACTGGCAGTGTCGTCTGAGCACCCGCAGGATATCGCACGTATATCTACAGAGTACTTGGAGCGTCGGCGATATAATCCGATGCAACACAAGATGGTAGGGCGAAGGTGCAGATGGCCCGGAAGGAGGAAGCAGATGGAACGCTGGAGAAGAGAGGGAGACACCCCTTTCTTTTTTAGCGTTCCGTCTGCTACCTCCTCCCCGGCCCTTCTTACCACCGCCCTACCTTCTTAAGTCGCAACGGAGTATAGATACCGCTCAATTTATATGTTACAAAAATATTTGGTTTGCTCACGCCACCATTACGCTGAGCTTTTTTGCACCTTTATTATACTCGCATACATATACATTACCCATACCACAAGCATCACCTGAACATATAATGAGAGCATATTACATACAGACATTAGCCCAATAGCACACTAACCAACACCTCCCGAGAGGTAAAGCCGTAGCCCCTTCTCGTGACGTCGCAACGGAATGCTCATCGTGCGCGTTGAAGCGAATGCAACGCGTGAATCGACCGTCGTAACGCACTTTGTGCATATGCGTGTCTTATTAGCTAAATGAAAGCCGCACATAGCAACGGGTCTAGAAAATATTTTATTGCACTGGTAAAACATTACACCGCTAAGCAGTCGTACGAAATGGCAAGAGGAATGCGTATAAGACGTCTATAGAAAAATATTGTTTTAGGTCGTAAAACATTGAGTCACGCAACTATTGCTGTAGAATACATGTTTTTATTGAAAAATACTTCGGCAAAATGGCGAGACATGCAGTGATTTGACAGAGCAAAACAGACCGCTTTGATAAATCAGGTGATGCGTGGCTAACGCGAAACGGCAAGACAAGTGTCACTTATGATCACGTAAGCGACTGTTATCGCGTGCAGTCACTGAATTCTTGCATTACACCCCAGGCCACATGGCAACTAATGTACATTTCGATTGAATCAAGTTATGGGGTCGACAAATCAGCTTGCGACGCTCGTATATTCACTCAAAACCGCGAACTGATCAAATCTCGATCATCATTTAATGAAAATAGAGCAAAGCTATACGCAATCCGGAGTGTACGGAAGAAACGCTATACGCACTCCGCGGAGAACTCATGCCGCTCGAGCCGCCCTTTCGAACGGCGTGTATCACTGGGGAGCGTGTTAGGTTAGCCCCGCCTGCGTTCACGCTGCAGTATCGGCTGCTAACTACAAAATCAACCAGTAAACGCCGCTCCGCGGCGTCCAGCCGGCAACCTGTGCCCCCTGTCCCCGATCGCACCTCCAGAAAGGAGTCCCTACCATTTCGTTCTGCGAAGTTTCGGCGACAACATTATCGCAAAAAAAGAAATGTCGTAAATATTGCCAAATGCCTCGACAAAACGAAATGAGAAAAAAGAGCAAATGTACGCCTACCGCGGATCGAACCCACGTCCACTTGCGTACAAAGTGGACACCTTAACCGCTATGCTATGCCATTGCTTATACTTGCTTCAGCTTCCGTCCGAGGCGCAGCCAAAGCTACGTGTGGCCGGAGCCAATCACACGCCGGCAATAGGTCATGCGATCTCGCCTGCACTTTTGTATCACTCCGCTGCGCCGCTGGTCGTCCGCGCCGCCCGCGTTCGCCGACTATTTCGTCTGCTACAGGGGTGTCAACGGTATCGTCTGCTACAGGTTTAAAAATGCCCTTTCACGTTATGAAATTTAGTCACAGGGGATGTCAGTACGTAGGCTGGCCGCTGGCGTCTGTGTCCGAGCTTTCCACCTGTTCGGCATTTCGGCATAGTTTCGAGATGTAAGTATGCATTGCAAGGCGCCCGATGACTCGGCCGTTGATGTTTCCTTGTATTGTCTGGATATACTAGGGTTCGAGGCGCAGTCCTCTCCACCAGCTTCTCGGCGCTCAATGTGATCGGCATGTAAAGGGATGCCCTGATTTCGTCGCGTATCAGTGAGTTGTAGCGGCCCAGACGCTTTTCTTGTTTACAACGCATTCGCGGTACGACGCGGCCGGAGTCTCCTGCCGAATTTCAAAGTAGACATTCATCACGACCTCTCGCGCCTGACGCCCAAATGTGCCTTTGCTAAAGGACGTTTTGAAGCGACTGGTTGAGGAAAGCAGCGAAGCACGTGATTCGGCCATTACGGGAATGAAATCACACAGAAAAACTGAGTGCCGCAGCCGTGTTGCCAGCGGATGTACGTGTTTTCACCAAACCACATGCATTTACATTTATTAATAAAAACATAAACTTCAGATATTTAATTCGTTTAGTTGCAAATCATTCTCAGCAGTACACATATGGAATATTGTGCAACATTTACGCACAAAACAGTTACTTTTAAAAATATTACTTTTGCGGACTACTTTGTGGTGCGTAGGAATGCTCTTCTCGAAGTTGTGAACCGTCCCTCAGCCTTTGGCTGCGCTCGGACGGAAGCTGAAACGAAGTATAAAAAACTCGTTGTGACCATTCGTTTTATACGAGTTCAGCGGAGTGCGTATAGACATTTCATTCGAAATGCACTCTGGAGTGCGTATAGCTTTACTGATGAAAATATATTAACTTTTCCGTGTGGCAGGAGTACTAAACTAACTATTTAATCAACTGATTTACCTATGGGCTCGAGCTGCCTTAATCACAAAATATAACATATTTTCTATACAATAATACTATTACCTTAAAACAGTTAAGATTCTAGTATAAACGCGGTAAAGACAATGAAATATCGTTAGGA
The DNA here is from genome assembly GCA_037355805.1 of Ixodes ricinus. Classification (NCBI taxonomy): domain Eukaryota; kingdom Metazoa; phylum Arthropoda; class Arachnida; order Ixodida; family Ixodidae; genus Ixodes; species Ixodes ricinus. The sequence goes on along the minus strand of JAZHYW010042741.1, from coordinate 8,485 downwards.
TAAGTTGACACATATAGCACCAACAACGCACTTTCAATAGTCAGAAACTTGTTATTCACCTTCCAGTAAAAACTAGAATATTACCACGCATGTTTACAAATGTCGACGCAACAGCACGCGGATAACTGATGAAGAACAACACTCCACTCATCACGAGATTTAAAAACAAAATCGACTGCAGCACTTTGCTCGCGTCCTACATGACCAAGAAAACTCAGAAATAAGTTGTTTCTCACCTGTCGATCGTATCAATACGTCCCGCTCTATCCACCACGAAAACATTTGAACACAAACACCAAGACGTCTCTTGGCCGAGCGAGGGCTCTATCGATAATGACCACCCAGGAAGCACGCCAGAGGAATGCCCAACTTGGGCAAAGGTCTGGCAAACATAAGGGCTCAACTTTGGCGCAGTTAGGTTTTTGCACCATGGCAATCATCAGTGCCAAAGTACGGTGCCTAACTATAGCCTTAGTTGGGCGATCCTAGGGCATGCCAAAGTTTGGCTCTTCTCTGGTACGCCAGAGGAGTGCCAAAGTTGGCGCTGCATACTTGAGCCATAACTGCCAGAGCAACGCCGAATTTGGTTATTTCAGACATGCCAAAGTTTGGCGTTGCTCTGGTCCGCTAAAGGAGCGCCAAAGTTGGTGCTATACTTGAGCCATAACTGCCAAAGCAACGCCGAATTTCGGTATTTTCGGACATGCCAAGTTTGGCTTTTCTCTGGTCCGCCACAGTTCTGCCAAAGCAAGTGCCAGACGCTGAGCCATAACTGCCAAAGCAACGCCTAATCTGGGTATTTCGGACATGCCAAGTTTGGCTTTTCTCTGGTGCGCTACAGTTCTGCCGAAGTAAGTGCCAGACTTGAGCCAGAACTGCCGCAGTAAATCTTAATTTGGCGATTCGGGGCATGCCGAAGTTTGGCTCTTCTTTGGCTACCCACTGAAGTGCCAAAGAAGCCGAAAGCCGAGAGGCCTGCCCAAGTTTGGAATATCCCTGGTGTGTCACAGAAGTGCTCTTTCACGCACCCAAGACGAGAATTAAATTAAATACGCGTTGGAAGCACGATGGTCAGATGTCATCACCTCCGTTCCCAAGCAGCACGGCAATACTTTGCAGTATCGTGCCAGTACCGGCCGAAAGCCGGTTCCAATATCGCTCAAAGATCCAGTTTGGCACCACCGTTTGATATCCGGCAGGTACTGCCGTTCAGCCGTTTTGCCCCGGCCTAGCGTTCGCGCAATATTGTGCGAATACTCTACGATGTGTCTGCTCCGTATTGGCCGAACTTCGTGCAAATATGTGTACGTTGCATATCATTTAGTTGCGTATCAAATCACATATACGGACAAACAAATTTTTTCGATCGCTCCCAGAAGGTCATTAAACCACTATCATTACACACAGTGTATTCTCGACATATTTTCAAAGGTCACACTTCTCTGTAAAACGAAAAGCAAATTATAAAATAAAATTAACACTGTCCTCATGCCAAGCAAAATTCATCACACAAAAACCGCGGAGATTGAGAGGAAAGCAGGGCTACTATCAGAAGCATGCTTGCAGTGTACTTACTAATAAAAGAGCGATATCATGTAATCCTTGATAGATGCATAATCCAACTCAGGCACCACACAAACACACTCGAGAAAGAAGGCTGCGCACATTTAACTGACGTCTCGTCGTCGGCGAAGAGCAGTTTTTGTCGAAGCGTGTCCAACAAACACATCACAAAAATTCCACGAACTCCGGTGAAAAAAATGGCTGCTACCAAAAAATTGGCATGGACGTATTCCGGCCGTTTACGACAACAAAACACGGCCGCGTCTGCAACGCACGAAAGCAACAGAACACTGAAGAGCGCATTTCGAAAACCGGACCTACGTGGCCCGCCCATTTCTATAACTAGGCAAACGGCGAAAACAACAGCCCAGAGATCCCATCAGCGTGACAGAGAGAGTCACGTGAAAAAAATTTTGTCCAAACGTTTTAGTCCTACGCTTCCTACGCAGAGAGGTCACGCTTTTCGCTCCACCTTTTTGATTTGCTTAAAGCGGCTGTCTTGCTCGCTGACAGCCGCACGAAGACACAAAAGCAGGTGGGGAGGATTTGCAAAAGGCGAGGTCGAAGGGGCAACAACAACGCAGCTAAGCTCCCTCGGCATTTTCGACGCTTTAGAGTAAAAAACAAAAACAAAAACAAAGACAACTTATAAAAAAGAACCTGCTGTACAGCCAAAGCTACAGGGGAGAGAGTGTATCCCGACCTGTTCTACAGTAGGAAAATAAGGGACGGGGAGTCCCAGCCCTTCTTTGGAAAGAAATGGAACGGAATGAAAGGAAAGGCCACTTCTGCCGGTGACCTTGTCGCCTTGCCATAGTCTGTCAGCGTTCGGCTTCCATTGTGGGCCTCAGAAAGATAATCTTCTTTCTTGAGAGCGAAATGGAAGGGGTGCTTATGTTTTGCGGGCTTGTCGCCACCCGATAGGCTTCAATTATTTCTCTCCCGACTCGCTCACAGTGACCTTCCATGGCTGTCGTGCCGGCGAAATTAGGAGCGCAGCCGGGACATTTCCTCCCGTGAATGACGATCGGGTGCTGAGAATCCGAAGCAGCTCTTTCGGCGTCCATTTGATGTTCTTGGAGCCGGTCGTTGAGGCATCGCCCCATTTGCCCGATGTACTGTACCTGGCCCCGTAGGACAGGGGGATCGCGTACACTTCCTCCGCTTCCTCTCCTTCCCCCAAGATTTCCCTTTCCCGAACTCCCACGGAGCGGGCGGGCATTGAGCTTGAAGCCGAAAATAAATGTTGTTGAAGTTGAAAGATTGCCCTGTCTGTATCGTCCCTTATGTGTCTCCACTTTCTAAATGTTCAAAAAGCACCAACACGCTAAAATAGAACAAGTTCCGGGATTTCATTTTAATTCCCCAAGTGTGATGCGGGAGCGGCGCCACGGAGCTCCGGTCATTTCCGCTCTTTGTTATCGCTAGGATTTGACGGTGCCCACTCACAATGCAAGACACGCACAGAGCCACGCTCGCTTTTGCAATGCGCCGCCTAATAATGATATCTGTTGAGGAGACGTACAGTTGGCACGGAATGAAACGCGAACAGTGGGTGCATGGATTTCGCTAGATGCTGCACCACTCGAACGAGATGGGAGCTGCAAGAAGATGGCTCCTCCTTCGATGTGTTAGACTCTTGCTCAGTGCATCCAAACCTTCGGTGTTGCGTCTCTAGGTGACTCAGCGTGGGTCGAAAACCATGTGCTCCTTGTTCGCGTTTCATTCCGTGCCGAGTGTACGCACATCGGTGTCGTGCAGCGCTAGCTCGATGGCAGTACTTTCTGTAAAGACGCATTCACACCGAGGATGTAAGCAGTCGCGCGATGCGACTAAATCGCATCGGAAAAAAATGATTAGATGGTCACTCTGGCGTGCGCGATGAGCGAGTCGAACACCTTCGTTGGCGAGTCGCTTCTCAAAAACTCTCGCTCCGAACGCCGTTGATTGGCTCAGCCTCTCCTCTAATAGATCGCATCGCAAAAAGTCGGGTCAGCAAGAGACCGCTCAAATCGCGTCGCTTTTTGCCAACGCTGGTCGCTTTTTCGATGAAAGTTATCGCGCGACTAGATCGGATCGTCGTTGTGAACGCGCCATAATGTCGAACCAGTCTCACGGCACGTCCCGATATTGGCTTGTGTACCTACGCGCGAGTACAACATCCGGCACAATTTGCGTTTGCAAAGCCTGGTCCAGCCGCGTCAAAACGTTCAGCCAACCTTTGGACTGGAGAAATCAAGAGACACCCAAAATAAGATAAAGTGGCCAGCCGAATGAAACTTGATTTCTGTTTAATTAAGATGAAGACCACCCGCGTACATCAAATACCTCATCAGCCGAACTCCAAGGCAGTAAGCCTAGTTCTGGCACTTGTTTGGCAACTTTGGCCCGTAGCTGCCAGATCACAGCCGAACTATCGTGAAGCGAAGCCTAACTTTGGCACTTGTTTGGCGACTTTGGCCCGTAGCTGCCAGAGAACAGCCGAACTATCGGGAAGCGAAGCCTAACTTTGGCACTTGTTTGGCGACTTGGGCCCAAAGACGCCAGATGTCAACCGAACTACATAGTAGTAAGCCTAACTCTGGCACATCTGTGGCGATTTTGGCCCGAAGGTGCCGGATGACAGCCGAACTATCAAAAAGTGAAGCCTAACTTTGGCATTTGTTTGGCGATTTTGGCCCAAAAATGCCAAATATCTGCCGAACTACTGGGCAGTAAGCCTAACTCTGGCATTTGTTAGGCGATTTAGGCCCAAATATGCCAGATTAAAGCCGAACTACCAGGCAGTGAAGCCTAAGTTTGGCACTTGTTTGGCGAATTAGGGCCAAAATACCCAGACTGTTGCCAAGGGAGGTCAGGTTTGGCTCTACTTTGGCTTCTTCGGCCTTTTCAATGCCCTAAACTGCCAGACAAAAGCCAAGTTTTGTCCCATAACTCGGTGCTACCTGGGCAGTGTCATCGTTGACTAGTTGCCACACATATCACTCAAACTGTAGCAGGACTTGTTCCGCGAATGCACGTAAATGCCGTAGTATCAGGCGAATACAAAAAAAATAAACTACCCGAGAGCCGAGACTCCGGTGACGACGGAAAACTACAGGAAGGAAACAAGTCTCAAAACAATCAAACACGAGAGCACCAAGCGCCGATACTGGCCCGTCGTGGACCGAAGACAAAAGTAAGACCTTGGTTTAGGCTAACCTGAACCAAGGTCTTTCTTCGCGGGCGAACCTGGACCAAGGTCTTTCTTTGCAGGCGAAACTCGTAAACAACACGTGATCAGGAGAGGAGGAGCCCGTCCAACACTGTCTCTCTACCTCTCCCTTTCCAAGGCGCCAGCGAGGTCTGGTCACGTGAGGTGTAACAAGGTTGGGTTCTTTCTTCGTCTTATTATGCCTCCTCTCTCGCTCGTGTCGTCCCGTCTCTCTCCTCTCCCTTTCCAAGGTCTCTTTTTGAGAAGAAGATCAGGATTGCATCGGCGCAATATAACAGATATTCTGTGGACATAGGCCGTGTCAAAATGGTACCGGCTTTCTTTCAATCTCATTTTCGAATCGGCCGAAAATGCCTATTACTGCGCATTTATTGCCGATTCAGAAACGATATTCAGGGAAAAACACGGTTGGTGTACCATATATATCATGGTTGCGTCGCCGCAATATAACAGATATTCCGTCGACATTGGCTGAATCAAAATGGTACAGGCACAATTTTCCCGATACAACGGAGAAATCGGCAATACTCGCACGACTTTTCCCGACCCGAGGCGAATATCGCCCCAATATTGTGTGCTGCCTGGGTTATTTTTAGGTTATCTAAAGCGCTTGAGCAGTGCTTTAATCTAAAACTCCCTGAATAGAAAAAACTGAGATATTTTGGAGAGATATAAAGCAGAGAAGTTGAAATGCATACGATGGAACTTTTTTTAAACATTTTTGAACATTGAATCCTTGCTCGCACAGGAACAAATCAGACCAGAAAATGCCTTAGCCTTGTTGAGTAAGTCGCAAAGAAATATCATGGCAACAGAAAGGCAACACTCGAATTCTGATAGTTTGCGGCACTTGCAGACGCAGTTGTGGCCCCTGGACCGCACGGCACCAACATTTGGGAGCTGCTGCAAGATATGCTTGACAAAGCGTTATCTCGTTTGATCAGATTGATGAAGCTGGAAATGTTTATCTGAGCCCTCCCTGATACCGCGCTTATCTTACGGTGCCAATGACTCTATGCGGTTGTGGGTCCGTGGTTTCCGGGGTGGTCCCACTGTTGAACGGAAAAATGACCATTCAACCAGGTGTCATCAAAATAGTCAATCACAAACACCAGAGATGGCGGAATGACATTAATATAATGGAATTACTTTTAGTGGCAATGTATAATGAAATAATTACTTTCCAAAGCTGGTAATTTAGTAATCTAATAAATTCCTTTGAGGCAGTAATTTCGAAAAATTACTCATTAATTTTGGAATCACACTTGTCCCAAAAGAGAAAGTTCATTTTGCGAGCGTTAAAAAATATAGGAACAATATTTTGCATGGTGATTTCGTGAGACATGAGAAAAAATAAACGACGGCCATCTGAGCTCAAAGCCTCAGATGAAGAACTCAAAAGACGCATGCTGGAAAAGCCAAGGAGGAAACCTTATGTGTAAAGACATCGCTGGGAGGCCACGGCTCACGAACTACAGGCAAGACAGATTCACGGCATCACGTCACCTCTACGATACTATTCTTTGTTCATTCCAAAGCTGACAGTGGGGTGGGAGGTACAAGCTATCAAAAACCAATCAACCACTTTCCTTTGATCACCTGATCCGTACCTTTCTTTGCACGTGGTTATGAGTGAGAGCGTGGTTACTTGGCGAAAGATAGGCGTCTCACTGTTGCAAGGAGCACGCGGCTTCCACTGCATTGTCAGCTTACTTATGAACGTCTAATAGGCTGCAAGGCGAAGGGCACATTACTGGTGAGGTCAACACATTCGAAAACCTGAAAGAACAAAACAAACAGATCTCCAGCCGTTCTTATTCTCTCGTCAAGCAAGGTCAAACGGTAAGCTCCGTTCACTGTGCACAACAAACGATCGAAATAAATAGTTAATCTCAAATGCCTTGTCAAGGCCCCAGATCGTTTCGTAGCGTATCCTTGGCCTTTTTAAGTAAAGGTGCTTTTCGTAGTCGGGAAAGTCTGGGATCGAGCAAAGCATGTTCCGCTCGCGGTAGGCCTCGCTTCCTTTCCTCGCAAGTTTATTTGGGTATAAGCCTACGAGCAGATGTCGCCACAACTTTGTTTGCAAATAAAACACTTTACAAAGATCGCGCCATTTCTTTCCTGTACTGGCGACTCCTCAGCCTAGAAAATATCCAGGCTCCTTGTTTGACAACGTGCAATAACTTGTGCGTTTAGGGTGCTTGTGGCCTATACTCCTTGATAAGAATGACCGGGAATACGTTCACTAGTGCTCTTGGGAGAATAGGCTTAGATTGCGTCCGAGGCAGAACAAAACAGTTTCACGTGACGACTCATTCAAAGAGATATCCCATGGCCCGACTTAACATGCTGACAGGGTCATTAACTTATAAATCAGGAAGCCGGAAAGATATAAACTTTTATCATATATTACTTTACTCATTACATTAGTTTTGATAATATTATTAGTTTTAGTTTTCCCTAATTTGTAATGTAAATATTTACATTTTTGCAGTTTTTAAAAACTAATTAATAATGAAATTCAAAGGGCAACTCCGGTCCATACTTTCGATTTTGGGATTATGACTGTTTTTAGTGCAGTCAGCGTCTCTGAGTCGCAAGGTGTAATTTTTTTCTCGTTACTGTGCGTAGTTTTGAAAGATATCGACGCCTCAAAGTTTTGTTTGGGGCGCGGCCAACAAAACCGAAACTAGCCGCTCGAGGCCCCGGCAACACTGGAAATCAGCTGCTATGTGAACGTGACGTCAGGATCGTTCTCGTTCAACGAGTACGCAGGCAGAGCGGCACCTACCTCTGTTGGGCTAGCCGTCTAAAGATAGGAGGTAAGCTGATTTTGTTTTAATTCTGTTTACGTGGTAGTTATCCAGCATATGTAGCAAGAGTTAGTGCGCATACCCAAAAGCTAGTGACTGGAAAATCCGTGAACTCGCACGGTGCCGTACTCGGCGGCCGCCGCCGTGCGTGCGCTATGCCGTACTCGTCGCTTGTATGCCCAAAAGCTAGCGACCAGAAAACGAGTGAACTCGTTGGGTGCCGTACTCGGCGGCTGCCGCCGTGAGTGCGGTCTTCCGTACTCGTCGCTAGGCCTAAATTGTCATCGGGGCTCCGTGGATGCAGCGGCGTTGCTCTACGCCGCGCTGCCAGTGACATACAGTGCTGGGGACCCTTTCGCTTTCGCGCTGCGGGTCAGTCCCAGACATGAAGCTTTGAGGCTCTCCGGTGCGCGCTGCGGCGCCCGAACACACACGTGCTGGGCTGTACACGACTGTTCTTTTTTCTTATTCTTTTTTCCTCGGGCGCGTAAAAGCCGAAGTCCAAAGTCCACTCGTCGAACAGCGTTCACCCACACCTTTTTCAATTTCCGGTCCGTTGGAAACTTGTGAAAAACCACCTCCGGGTTGCACAGCGGGATGTTTTAGCAGCCCACAGTGCTACAAGTTGCACTCGGCATCTTTCGAGGAACAGTTGGGCAGTCTTGGGCGCACCGAGTTGCTCGCTAAAACGAGTCTTGGAGTCCTCACGAGTCACAAGCAAACACACAAAAGGTTATACCTAAGCTACACGGGCTACAGATAAAAGCAACGGCTAAACACGCTAATCACAAGCCGAAGTAGCGGTGGTAGCGGCTCAAAGAGGCGCGATCCGAGCAACGCCCGGACCGGAGGAAAAAAGAGAACTATACTGACGTCGCGGCGCAATGTTGCTTTA
>JAZHYW010042740.1:0-11403 GCA_037355805.1 Ixodes ricinus | reverse complement strand
ATGATTTGCTTGCGTCTTTGATTTGTTTTTCACGTGATTATATCTCGCATATACTGCGCATACACCCTCGAAAGGTCTAATGGAGGTGCGCATTTCCGACTGCGATATATTTGGTCTGACTGCACAGTTTCAGAACGCTCCGACCTCACGAAGGCCCTAATAGGCACCTCAAATTCACTACCCACACACAGTGTCACGCGGGTAGAGCGAGATAATTCCACCTGACCGAAAAGGTGGGAAGAGTCGGCCTTCTTTTCGTTCTAAATCTGGCACTGAGCACAGCACCAGGCCGCGGCAGATGGTTTTCTCGAGCGTTCTTGAAGCGTCTTCGTCTCTCCAATCTCCACCTGAACAAACAGCGCCATGTGTTTGCCAGAGTTCGGCATCAGTTTCCGCTTTTGGCCAGATTCGCCTCCCATGATTTCACCCGGGAACAAATCCGGCCCTCGAGCAAGGCTGGTCCCTGACCCGCAAAATCAACCTGACGAAAAGGGCAGCAGTCACCAGCATTACCGGCCAGCAAAGACAAAAGCGTCGCCAAGTCAGCCATCGAAATAGAAGGAGGTCGGCTGGTGAACTTCCTATGCACGTTCCTCGTCTATCTCTACATCTACGGGAAACCGTCCTTTCATACAAAAGCGGCGTCTCCAAGGATGAATGTCCCAACACGAACGACAAGGAAGTCGCAGGGAACAACACCAGCGAGGGCTAGCGAGAACAACTGCTGCACTGTACGGTACATACATAAACAAGCAAATAAAAGGGCTGACAAAGGCCCGCTATCCTTTTGTCATCCCTGCGTCGTATACCTCGCTTTCAAGCTACGCCTCGACAAAGCGATCCCTTGGAAACAGATTAGAAGTGCCCAGCAGACGAGGACACCCGTATTCACCGCAAACGAGCAGCGAGTCCCGGGAGATTGATCGCCACAGCGTCGAACGCGAACAACCTGACGTAAAAATTCGACGTCACTTTAAACATACGCAGACATCGAGGTTGTCGAGGCTGTGTGTTACGAAAGCATGCACACGGCGTTTTCACGACGATGTCGCAGCGTAGAGGGAAGCCTCTAAAGCCGCAGTCACAACTGCCAAGGAAGAAACACGCTTCAGGCACATTTCGCAGATTGTCCCACGATGTATTCGCGGGCTGACCGAGGCTCAAATTGTTCGAGCGAGCAAAGACGCTCGTGGACACAATGTTCCCTTCTGCGCTCTTAATCGAGAGCGAGCAAATACTGCGTGAATGGCGACCAACGACGACCCCGATGTCGATGCAATCCCGGAGACCTTCGCCGCGGCAAAGTGTACGACGGAGAAAGAACTGTGCCGAAAGGACGACGATACCGGCGTACAGCGCAAGAGCGGGCGCTGTTTTGTCCCGTGCTCTGTCCGCGCAGTAGAAAACGACTCCGGTGTCGTCGGTGGCGGCCATCAAAAGACGCGCATCCCGCCGCGTCACGCATCGACAGAGTGCTTGCGCATCGAGCTCGTTCCAAGGCAAGTCGCCTGACGTGGCGTTTCAAAAGACGCGAGAGTGTAAGAATTGCGGGTGGGGCCACTGTCTGGCAGTGGTTCCGCTGCCTGTGAGGCACCTCCCCGGCTCGACCACAACGCGGTCCTCACTTCAAAGGGTCGCAGTACGTTTCAGTACGAGCCCTATCGAGTACGCCGTGAATTCCCAAAGGCTACACTCTAAGGAGTGCCTGCACATCTACTTACCCGCAAAATACTCAAAGAGCCAATCTCTGCGATCTATTAGATCAGCTCAGCGAATGATGAGGTGGAACATCTGTTTAGACTCTAAAATGAAGTATGCGCTGTAGTATTACGGCAATGCAAAGCGACATGCTTTGCATTGCGGTTAGCGCGGTTTGTCGGGCTTAGTCCGTGTATTTTTAAAACCGCGCGAGAGTGGGATCTAAGGGCGCAGGTAAGAAAGTGTCACCATGCCAATTATCTTGTTTCGTTGTCACACACAAAAAATATTCTCATCCTCCTGCTGAGAAACAGTGGGTAGGCGTAACGCTATCGAGAGGCACGGGGATGCGAGCGTAAATGAAAAAAAAATGTCCTGTTTACACAAGCACTTCCGAATGAAAAGTATTCCCTGAAGCCACGCGCTCTCGCGGTCGTCTCTCCCGCAACTCATTCTTTGGACCCGATCGGAAGCTTGACAAATAATGTATCGCTGCTCAATGTTTCGGTGGCGGGATCAGCACAGCGTCTTTTTTTACCTCCAGCCACGCCGTCCAGCAGCCAGTGTTGTAGGCGTAACTGAAAAAAAAGTAACGAAATACGTTAATCGTTACTTGCATTAAAAAGGAACGCATATACCGTCCTACGTTACCTCAAAATAGAAGGACCACGTTTCCTTTACCATTACCGATAAAAGTAAAGCACATTACTTTTGCGATTTTTTTTTTAATTATGAATGAACACGTTTTACTTTTTTGACGTTACAGGCATGGATATGACCACAATTTTAAGATACATTATGTCCATGCAGAAACTGAACATAATTACACTTGTCTTTTTGTTTTTGCCGATTTCGCTTAAAGATTCACGAAAAAGAAACCCAAAGAAAACCGCAAAATTCTCGAAAAATTCACCACTCTTTAAGCCTTTTGAAGAATATGTAACGAGAAACGTAACTACATTACTCGTTACTCGAAATAAGTAACGCTACGTACGTCACCCGTTACTGTTTTTGAAAATGTAAGCAACCACGTTACACGCGTTACCAAAAAAAAACAACTTGAACGTTGTTACGGGTACCGCCGTTACTTGTAACGCGTTGCCTCCAACGCTGACAGCAGCCAACCCTGGTCCCTCCTGTCCACTTCACCGGGATGCCTCTGTCGTCGTCCCGACCAAGGCATTAGCCGCAGAGCTCAGCGCAGTTAGGTGAAGCATCCTTCCGGGAGCAGATACGAAGGGCCTCTGATCAAGGAGGTTATAATGGGCAGGAGGTGGCGTCCCCATGTCCAATGCACGGAGCGTGGTGTAACGGAAGTAGGCGCAGCCACGAACTCTTCTCAACCAATGGGGAGCTCGTCAATGGGTGCCGCCATTGATTTTTGGGGCAAACAACCCTCGTTGCCATGGCATTTCCGTGCAACGCTTTGTTTGCCCCAAAAATCAACTGGCGGCGTCCACTGAATCGGTGTCGAACAGGCGAGACGGAGCTCAACACTCGCCTGACCAGTAGGAAGTCGGCGTGGCGGACGCTCCGAACACCACGTCTAGAGCGTCGTCTAGAACGAGTCGCTCACAGCGTGGCTTTGAAAGCGATCGCGTGTCAGTCGTCGTACGCACGAACGCTGAGAATGGCCCGCGGTTGATGTCCGGCAAGCCCTGCTTCCAGAAGGTGTTGGTTTCACTCCGCCATGATGAGAATGCGGGTTGCATCGAAACATTCTTGGTGCGCAGATCGCATCGAAAGCCAGCCGCGACAGTGAGCAGACGAAGCAGACCGCAGGCACGGAGCAGACGTAACCTAAGCCTAACGCAGTCGACCGAGCGGCCAGCAGACGCTGGGAGCTTGGTTGGGATTTAGCTTGACGAGAGCGCGTCGGTGCGCAAGGCAGTCTGGGATTGGGTTCTTTTTCCGGCGTCGCTGGGCATGACGTCATGCCGGGTCCTGCCCTATTTAAACGTCCTTGGCACTGATGTGTACGTGGTGAGACTGCGAGGAGCAGGTAGAGACAAGAGCGCGTCAGAACACCGAGCTCTATAGTTGGAATAATGGTTCTGAAAGTGCGCGCCATCTATTAGCCTAGATGGCGCGCAGTAGACACGTGAACACGAGCGGCCGCATCAGCGTACGGCGACGACTCGGATCCAACCACACGCTTTTTCCTCATAGATGGTCGGATGGACGAATGATATTGGCTAGTGTCCTTATGGGGACAGGCGGTAGCTTGCGCCACCTAGTCCGAGAAAAGGATTTCCTCACCCTGCTTAAATATCCAACCTCTTTCCCTCTACATCTCTGCAACCATCACCGAGTCGGGGAGCCTGAACCACCAGGCTGACCAAGAAATGGCGATCGCCAACGTTGCCTCGATGGGATTTTCGAAAGTGGGTCTATTAGTGAGTAGACGCCATGACTAGCCGCCTTCGTCCCTGCCCACCGTGTCCCTCCAGTCAGGGCGACCAAGAGCGCCGTCTCCTCCTCGCGCGGTGCCTCCCTTTCGAACGCCGGTCGCTCGCGCGTTCGTGGCTCGAGACGCGCGCGAACAGTAGTGAGCAGAGCCAAGGGCAGCTAGCCCTGTGCCCACCCGCTAATCCATCCAATCAGAGCTCGGCGCTCCGACGTTCCCAGCGCCCCCCGTCCTCTCACCCCCGAGTTTCTCTCCTAAAGCCTTTTTGCAACGCAAGAAGTGCCTAACAGGCTACGCCACCTCGATGCCCAAATGCGCTGAGGCGTATTCGGCGTGAGGCGTAATCTTGTTTATGTGGGCTATAAAGAAAACGGCTCTGGAAGATGAATCTTTTTTCCCATATTATACAGTATTAATGAAAATGGTGCGCTATCGTACTAATTGACGCAGTGTCGCCGTTCCTATCTGGGAAATCGAGGATGGGACCTCCCCCGCAGCTTTTACGTTGCTGGATGAACTATCAACAGCCTACCCGGATATGAAAGGTGAAGAATGGAGGAGAAAACGATAAGGCACGCTATTTGTTTTAACATAAACTCTTCCAATTTTGTCTTCTTTAAACTACGTTGACTGCCCTTCGAAGTTCAAGGAACCGACAGTTTCAGCGCCTTTTTGCTCCCAAAACCTTTCTCTGATAAAAAAAGTATGTTATTAGACTTCTTGAGAATAATCACTTGAAGTCAGATATACGGTAAGCGCGAAGAAGTGCAGACACAGTACACAATTATAATCTTTAAGCAGCAGTGTGACTGCGGCGTAAAGCTTTAAGCCGCGGGTCGCACTTTAACACGCGAAGAGCCGCAGCTTCACCACCCTTGGAATAGACCTATTGCTAAATTATGCAAAGCATCAAGGAGAATGCAAGGAACAATGTCCCACTTGCCGCACGTGCCGGCATCTGCAGCAGTAACTGTTCTAAAGGAAAACCCAAGAACAAATGGCATCTTGCACGCGCGTTCGTCAACGCTTTATTTTGGTTATTTACTTCGAATCTTTTATAAGGGGAGGGTGTGCGTGCGGCGCGTGGCAGCGGTGCGAGCTTAGGAGTTTTCGGTCACGCACACGAAAAATTCACGGAACCCTAGCCGTAAACAGCTTCGCCGTAAAAAGGAATATGTCCGCAAATATACGGGGCCTTCCCTATTACTATATTGAAAATTAGCGCGAACCGGTTAAAGTATTCCTGCTCACTAATCTTCGGCGTTTAAGACTGATATCCTTTTTCTTTCGTTTTTGTAAAGCCTACGATCATGTTAAATTCGATGCCTAAATGTATTTTGAGGAAGTAAAAAAAATCGATGTAGCCGTTTTATTTTTAACGCGGCTTTCACCCTGACCTTAAATGCGAGTCAGCAACCGACAGAACGGAGGTCCCCAGAGCTTTTCCAGCCCATAAACTAGTTCCTCCATTCCGGTGGCAAATCCCGCCGTCACGATGTGTCGATGAAAGAGTCTTAAAGGCTTCCAAGGAGCCTACTTCTATCGAAGCCGTTCTTACGGCGGATTCCAGACTCGTCTCCCGAAAAAGACAATATCGAAGCTTACGAGTAGAAAAGCACAAAAAAAGCGATCCTTCGGCACTTTTGAAACTTCGGAAGTCTCTCTCCTCAGGTTACTTTTCTTGCTGCGAAGTACCTCACGCAGTCACCGGTAAAGCCTCGCGACCGGCACTCGAAGGACGCCCGTATCGCGTTTGGGAACTATAGGAGCGACCTTATATTTCACAGTACCCGGGCGGCTGAACGGGGTCCGCACCACTTTGAATGCGAAATCTGCGTCTACGCGCGCGCTATCGCCGCCCTCTTTGCGCGCGGTAGTTATTTGCGGTGGCCGATATCGGACGCCGAAAAAATAAAGATTAACGTTCTTACTCCGAACCTTAATTTATTTGAGCTCGTGCCCTTTGCGAAAGCGGCTTTTCCTTCGTCTTCTAGAGAGACAGAAATGCTGGTGTAAGAGGTCGTTTTTAGATCGTATCATTACTTACATCGTTTACAAAGACGCCGCGGCAGACATCTCTCGCCGCAGAAGTAGAGTTTCAGGATTTCTCGTTTTCTTACATCTGATCGCTATTTTAGGCGGATTTCTGTGAGCAGCCACTGCTGATACAGCTTTAGAGTGCTGTGGAAGTCAGCGCCATGGGAAATATCTTAGAATATACCATTATTATATCCGGGTTCGGTAAAACTTGTAATGAATAAAATTTAAAAAAAAAGACAGCACGAAACAGGTCACGGCAACAGACGCAAGTGCCGATCTCGATCCTTGTTATGTGTGAACTTCGTTTCTTGTCGTCATACGCTGAATCTTTTTTTTTTTTTACGTTTTTGACATGTTTTTGTTGCTATGAAATGCTCTAGGTGGGCCGTGGCAGAAATTTATTTAAAACGTTCGCATTGTTTTATCTTGGATATGATCGAAGAAGTACGAAAGCGACGCAACAGGGCGAAACAGCTTTGAACTTGCAATAATAATTGTGTCAAATTCGAATAAAAATTACTGTTTCGATATCTTATTATCGTCTTAGCAGTTTCATGCCACTTTGTCCACCGACTTTCAAAAGTGAGATACCATGCGTACTCGAGAATCAACAGTTGCGTTGAGCAAACGCTGTCACCACACCGCCGCTCTACGAAGTGCAAGCATAACAAAGTGGTGACTTTACGCACTAAAACGCAAGCACAAGCCCTCGGGCACTAATAAAGGTTTTAACCGGGAGCGTGATTGCTGCATCGCGTTCAAGAGACAGCCAAGCGCCATAGTTTCTGATTGAGATTAAAAAAGAAAAGTGTACGGTATATTTAATAAGTAAACTGAATCACGAGGTGCGCAAATAGTTGGCCACAGGCACACCCCTACTTAAATACCGCCTCGTATTACGGTCCAAAGTACGTTGGGGGCTCCAACTTCGTATAGGCACTCGTACACTCAACTTGACCGATTGGAACAATTACACTCAGCACACACGTCACAATTCGAGGTATACACGCTCCAAATTGCCACCTTTCCCGCAGAACGTTTTCTATACATGTCTGTCGGGTCGAGAGATTTTTCGCGCCTCACTAAAAACATCAGTCTCAAGGCCGCTTCTACAAAGCCCCGGGGGTTTTCAGACACAGGATGTCAAACGAGAAGCCCAGGGGCGCGCGTGTCCCCTATTGAAAACGTCGCGAGAACCTTTATTAACCTGCGCGTTGTTCTCGAGGCTCGAACGGACAGGCGGCTTAGCCACGTCGGTTCTTCAAAATAAACCAATGAGTGCGCACAATGGGCGACCTATGTACGCACTAAATCGTTTTAGAAAACAGAAACCAGTGCACGCACGTGCCGCCCGAACCTGAGTAATAAAGCGCCATTGTTTATTTCTAACGTTTGATTGGAGCATTACGTGTAAAATTCCAGTCACGTGTCGCTCTTTCGACAGCTGATTGGTCCATCTGCCCAAAAACGTTTATGACGCGGCATATCCGCGGCCTGCATTGGATTCCCGCTGGCTTTTGGCCTCGACTTCGGTCCATCCGTAGCTGCAACGGAACGTAGTGCGATGCCCCGTTGACCGCTCAAGGTCGGCTAGAGAAAACAGCTCAGTTCTCGACGTTGCGCATGCAGGTACACTCTGGGCCCGCTCCCTCGTTGCTCGAAGCAAAGCACCCATTGTTTTGCTGGAAGCTCAACCGGTTTAGGGGAGGGGGCGGTCGACATCACTGGGAACACCCGCGGCTGTAACCGCATTGCTCACCACGGCGTCTATACGGAGAGCGAAGAATTTCAAGCAGTCAGGGTCGTTCACTGTTTCACGCACTTCAAAGCTCAGATATTTTCTTATATTTTTCTTTTTTTCACCGGTCACGGTTGATTGTGTTGTCGTGATTGCCTCACCGCGTGTCCGGTCTGACACATTTCTCTGCGACTTTCGCCTAATCACCGCTACGATTCCGCGTCGCATGCTACGGGCCGATTGTTGTTTGTTTGTCGCGCGACACACCGCGTGTAAAAATAGACTCTCGTGAGGCGCCGACGGGCGCCCGAGAATCGTTAGCCTTCACGCCCTGCCCGCCAGTCGATGAAGTGTAGTGCAGTGACTTGGGTTTTTGAGTTCCCAGCATGCGCGAGGTGACAGTGGCCCAGTTGCTAGACTTACTGGCTTCAGTTTTCTATTTCACTCATCAGAATCAGTGGCATAGCCTGGGGGGGGGGGGGGGGGGGGGGGGAGCTTATGAAGCTGGAGATCGGTTGAGGAGATCTTCGTTTGAAGCGTCTGGGTGCACGCAGAACAACTCGTACTGATTAAAATAGACAGAGCCTCGACGAGCTGCTCTTGTTGATCACTCCGCAGACGCCGGCAGCCATGTTTGTTATCGTTTGAAACCGAACGCGGAGAGGCAATCTCGAGATATCTTTGAAAACAATAATGACTCTACCTATATTGTGTGTTTCTCAAACATAAAAAAAAATATTGTCAGATATAAATACTATTACGGTACGGAGATACAATTTTACAACCAACATTTCACACGACAATCATCTTCCCAACCAATGAGAGCCGAGAAAAGGTGCTTATACTTCGTTTCACCTTCCGTCCAGACGCAGCCGATGCTACGAGATTATATGACGAATCACAGAGCGTCAAAAGGGCACCATCATGGTGTTCGTAATGTTTCTGTGCATGTTCTATCATCGCTGAACCAATCATAAACAGAACAAGCTTAGTGACTTGCACTTTTGACGCTGCTTGATTGGTCCCGTTCCCTCGTAGCATCCGCTGCGTCTGGACGCAAGTGAAACGAAGTATAGCTTGCTAGGCAGCGCGGGGCTTAGAGCAGGGCTACCCGCACTAAATTGCGTCTAGCGTCGTAAATATTGCTAAAAAGACTTTTTCGGCGGAGAAACAAAATGTTACACCCATTACAAAGCTTTTTTCTTTCATTTCAGTGTCCCTTTAAGGAGGTCCAACTGTCGCGACTCCTAGTGGCTAAATTGAGAACTACACCGATGGGGACAACAACAACATAGATCATTTGTTCTGTGTCGTGACGCAGCGCTCGGCCCACGTATACCCGAACGTTGCGTCACGCGTTCAGCTGGGGCTCGTGTCCAATCAGGAAAGCCGAACGCGGACGCAGCACTACTATTTTTTTACTTCATCTTTCTACACTGAGCGCCTGGAAACAATTGTGCGCACGAGTCGTTCCCAATGGTCTCCCCGCACTCAATCGAGAAAGATAAAGTACAAAAACTTCAGTGCACGTGCCTCGTGTTCGTAAACATAAAGGCTCCAGGAAAAACAAGCTGGTCATAGCGCCCCCTATAGTGGGATCCTCTCGCCCATATCCTCGTCTGCCACAAATCTTTCATCGCAACAACGCGGCAGTCCCACGGCAATTGAACGCACACAGCAGCTCTCCGGTGCATCGGTGGCCATCACGCATAAACGGACCCGTGCGCGTGTCTTTACCGTCCTCCCTGCCTCACGATGGACCGCAGAGAGCGCTACGAGCCATTCCATCCAATCCAACATCGCGAAAGCATCACGTGACTAAGCGAACCGTGTGTCGCTGTGCAGCCTGTGCTCTTCCCGAAGCACGACAGGCGAGTGGCTTAAATGGCTCCTTAGCGTCCTCTACGGTCCATCGTAAGCTGGAACGGAGCTTGGACGGCAGAATGTTTCGTTGCAAGCTGAAGACCTACAAGAATCGTAATAATAAAAATAAATATGTACTGGCGTACGCTTCCTGACGCCCAGCAACCCTCCATAGGGGTGACCGACCCTGTTAGGAAGTGGGCTCTTTCGCGGTCAGTCTCGTTGCATCGCGGCGGTCCGGCAGACGACGAACTGCCGCTAGGGAGAGAACCCTTTATTATTATTTTTTATTTCGCTCGGGTATCGGAGAAGAACATCGGCTCCCTCTATGAACACGTCGCGAGGAACGGAGCGGTATCAATGGAGACGTTGCCCGCAGGCCGGCCGTCGGAGCTGCTGCTTCCTCTTGATTCGAAAATCTTTTTTCCTTCCTTTTCATACCGTTATGCTTTGCTTCTCAAAGTTGATCCCCGATGAACGTGAGCCGGAGATACAAAACGCCTGACAGCGCGCTTTCTTTTTCTTCCCTTTCTTCTTATTTTTTGCAGGCTTTCTTCGGTGGAAGCGGACTGATAAATGACGAAGAACAGATTAAAATCTCAAACGAATAAAGAACGAAGTAAAAAAAAGAAGAGGCGTTTTGAGGCGAGTAAAGTGTTCATGTGTGCAGCGTGCTATACTTCACCTTACGAGGGAGCTCATGCGGACCCTACGAGCCTTCCTAGCCAGTCCGGCGCCTTGAGCTTGTCACGTGACTTTGCGGTCTGGCCGTCGCCGCGACACTCCGGAAGGTCACCTGACTTTCACGCGGCACTGGATTCACTCCGGTTTCTCTTCGCCTCCATTGCGGTATATGTGAATCGCTCACTCGCGTGCGTGTATAGGCTCCGTGAGAGAATCTCGCGAAAGACTAGAGTTAAAGGACAAGGAATCAAAAGAAAACAAATACGAAAAAACAACAACAGAAAGAAACGGAAGATCGAAAACAGGGAAAGACGCAGGATTCGTGCATTCGGCTCAGTTTATGGCCGTCTTTCCCGAAAGACTGCCGAATGCGCCTATTTAAAGAGAGTATATCGGGTCCCTTTGCCTTATATCGCATCGTTTGATCAGATTTTTTTTATCTCGTTCGTTTTGCCGTTATTGTTGACGGTGGTAAAAAGAGAAAAAAACTACGAGGGAAACGTGGTTATGAATGTATAAAACGTTTGGCGGTCGTACAGTGAAATAAAGAGTGTATAAAAATGAGACTGCATGCGGTGCAAGGAGGTTAGAAGTACTAGGAGGGGCACGTTGCAATATTGGTGAAGCCTAGTCATAAAAAGTTTAAACGATTTTGTGCCCAGCGTGACCGCGGATCTCTCTGACGATTGGTGCGCGTGACATGTCACGTGCGAGATGGATGGTTGATTGTAGGAGGATTCCTTGCAGGCTTGCACGCGCTCCGTCCGGTAGGTTTTATCAGATCGAAGGCTAGACTCTGGTGTATTCTAGTACACCATAGCTAGACGAAGGCTAGCTACGGTCACGTGATGTGGTCACGTTGGCGTGATAAGTGGGGAGAGTAAGGAGGAAAATGAGAAAGAGGCGAGGCGTCAAGGGAGCATGGCTTGTGGAGGCTACGCGGCTGACGTCATGCCCTCTCCTACCCTTCTAT
>JAZHYW010042737.1:0-25943 GCA_037355805.1 Ixodes ricinus | reverse complement strand
ATTTTGATGTCGTGAGTATTGCTTGGAAAGTACCAGAGAAAAGTGCTTCGGTGAAGTACAAGTACATGCGCAGAGAATGTACATAAACTAAATTACAAGTTCCATAAACCTATCTGAAGCAGTCATTTTAAAACCATGTTATTAAAGTACTTCGCAACACTACTTGTTTATTATTATTTTATGTAAAAACGTTGCGGGAATTACTAAGGGTTCTCGAACGATCTTCGAATCTTGGAAGACCTGCATAGTCTGAGTACACCACAAACTAGGGAGCACAAAATAAGTTTCAGAGTGGGTACTGCATTTTGTTGCCCCGTTGGAGTGAGGGTGCAGTGTGTACACCTCCTGTAGTGGGCGAGAGTTCCTACATTGGGGAGAGAGCGGGCACAAGACCTTTCTTCGAATGCTCCGCCTCTTTAAGCTACGGGACCAAAAAAGAAAAAAAAAACAGTCTTGGGCGTTAATCCTGCGGTTACTCGGCCTCACTCGCGACGTGTCTGCTTGCTCCCTGTGACTCGTTGCAGGGTTCCTGAGGAACTCGTGACAAGTTTAGAGGGCTCGGATCTTCAAAATCCGAATCCTCCCCACCCTTGCCTAATGGTTGTCGTTAGCAAACCTACCACTCAAATTCGAAAGTAATTTGTAATTTTGAGTAGAAGGTGCTCGGTAAAAGTAATTAAAGTAAACTACTAATTACCAAATTAAAAATGTAATTGAAATTTACTAAACTACTCAGAAAAGTAGTTAAACTACAGTAAATTGAGTAGGGTATTTGAAGTATGTACAAATATGTTTTGAATATGTTCATTATGCGTACGCAATCTATGCACCCCTTTTTGTGTTTGTGCCCCCTCTTGTGTGAGTCTATCAAATTTGAATATATTCATTATGTGTGCGCGATGCATGTACCCCCTGTATAATGCCAAAGGACGCAGCAGGAATTTGTATAAAAAAGAAAAAACAAAGAGATAAGAGTATGATAATAGTGTACCTGTCTCAGACAAAAACTCAAACTTAATATATATTCATACCAACCGAGTTTAACAAAGGTACGACGTGAATTATTATTCTTAGACTTCTTCGTTTTTCGACCCGTACTATCGGCCTTCTGTAATGGGCTAACGCCGCAATATCATTGATTAAAAAACAATCACAATATAGTGGATAATCTCTAGGCCCAGCCTGTCTTATATTGGCAGTGACTATACCAAACTACTATATGACTTTAATATTCCAGGCATAGTGTTTGAATATTACTTTTGATGTCCTTTGTATTTCAGCGATGGGAGCACATGTAGAGGAAATCTTGCAACTGAAAGAAAGATAGTGAAAGCATACGTTTAATGCTTTATTAGTGAACATGACATGCACTGTAAGTATACGTTTGGGAGTATTTCATGAAAACATTACTTCATTGTATTTTAGTGCATGAATTTCTTCAAGCCGATAGCTAAATTAAGTACATCTTTTTCTTATAGTACTTTAATATGTCTGCAATTGTAATTTTAGCACTCTGCTCTTTGAACAAATTATAGTTTTATGTGGACACTTTTTTTCTTTCAAATCAGATAATATGAAAGGATCCCTAGAGCCGTACAGTTGTGGAAAACGTTTATACTATAAAAACGCCCATAAGCGATTTTTTTATAAATACAATTTTTAAGTTTATTGCTTTTTAGTCAGCTCAAAAAACAAATCATAAGTTGTTTTCTTTGTTTTTATTTCACGATAGAGAGACTATAATAAAATTAATTGGTTATAGCTACATAATGGATCAGGGGTCTCCAAACGTTTCATTTAAAGGGTCGAATGAGGGACCTGTCGCAGACGCGAGGGCCGATAAGACAATATAAATCAGGCACTACTAAAAATAACTCCTAAGTAGGCATTTATATACAAACAAAAATCTTAGACTGGAGCAATAATTCAAAAAGAAATGTTAGGTGAATGGATCCATATGCTTTCTTTTTAAAAGCAATATTTTTTAACATTATGGCATTCCAAAATAATTTTGACGCAGAGAAATCACCAGGCATAAATCGAAGCACCTCAGAACTTTGGCATATTCACACAGGGAAGAAGAATAATGAAAATGGAAGATGATGTCAGATGATGTCATACATATTGTCATGATGATGACAATATCTACTAGTCATGAGAGGACACAATGACGATACACATTAAAACGCAAAGTATTCTTTTTATAGTTAAACAGACATACAGTAGGAGGCGTATACGAATAGTAACACTGGTGATTACAATGCAAATAAATAATATCGCGAGAAAATCCGCCCTTCGATGCAGTTTTTTCCCATTGTTTTTGGTGTATTCGTTTGCGCTGTTGGTGCGCGTCGGGGCGCAGTTGCTTTTTTTTGGGCTTGTTTTTTTTTGCGTTTTGGGGCCGCGAGTCGCTGGAAATGCCGTGGTCGCCCCGGGATGTTTGGGTATGGCCCGTGGGCCGGGGTTTGGAGACCCCTGAAAAAATTAACTAAAACCCCGAAGCTAGCAAGAATGGACGACATGCCACAGAAGTCTCAAACATTTATTATATTTATTGACAAACAATTTTTTAATGGGCCGGAAGCCTTTAAGAACATTCTTTTTGTCAATAAATATCATCATTCTTCGAGAATTCGGTGTTGTGTCGTTTCTTGGACTCTCCAATCTTTGGTTTTAGTTTAGGTCAGGTTAGGTTAGGTCAAGCATCCCCAGCTCGCTTTCGCCCTAACTTTCTTTTTATTGTTCCTACTCATTAATTCATTAAAGTTATATTTTGTGACACTACCATTGCTATAAAAAAAACTGCGTTTTCATACTGCCAAGGAATGAACGACATGGAGGGCCTTATATTATGTACTAAATAAATATTTCGGTTACCCCAAAAAGAGGAATGACAGATTCAGAATGAACACATATAAGGACTTCACAGGCGTGTATAAGAAATTTAATAATTTTGTCAAACAGTACACTAAGCTTGAGTATTATCTTAACATGTACATCTTTAAATACTAGACGAAACAAATTGATTACTGATGTGTGAAGCGTTCTGAGAACTTTCTCGTGAAGATTTTTGTATTTCTATTATACTCATTGAAGCCTTAGTACAGTAGAACAAGGTTCTGGCTCTCATTAAAGCCTTAGTAGTCTCATTTATTCATTGAAGTTATAATTCTACTTATAATTCAGTAGACCCGATGACGGTCGTTGTTGCATGTATATGTGTGCCTTCGCGTTACCGTTGTCGTGGCCTTGTAATGACTCCCCGGCCTCGTCAAGCTGTCTTCGCAACTTCGTTTTGTCAGGAAGACCGCTGCATTGTATGTACACAAAAAACGAAAGTTCGAAACTTTGAACATACGCTTCCAAGAAAATGACACACACACACACACACGCAGACGCACACACACAATACACACACACGCACACGCACACGTACACGCACACACACGCACACACACACGCACGCACGCACACACACAGTATTTTCAGAAATCTATGAAAGAGACTCAAAGTGCACATTTGTCTACGATAAATGCAATTGAATTGTGGTGTGGCAATATTTGCCCAGGTAATATGCAGAGGCGCAAACGAATGTCTCCCGGAAAGAAGCGCACCTGAATGATATCGCCGTCTTGTGGTTCAAAGGTGGGAATTTGACGGCAAAGGGTGGGGCTAAAGTAGACACAGCGCGCTTCGCCGTCGATGTCTTGAGTTACTGGGACGCGTCTCGACGTGGTCATTTCTTGGCCAGTTGCAGTGACGTCTGAGCTTCAATGAAGAATACTACGGAAGACAGAAAACAGCACATGGAACAATTTGTTTACGGGATTACTACTTGAATAAGTTGCCTACTCAAACGTGCTAGCTACTTGACACGACCGACATGTAGGTGAAGCTGCTGATTCCTCTTAGAGCTACAGACGCTATCTCCTTTCGTTGTTTTATCTGCACACGAGGGAGAGTTTGCAAGTCTCCGGGTCACTCGCGTGTTCATTATAAAGATGTGGAATCTGACCCCCGATCCTGCTTTCTTCGACATGAGACCCCATATATGCAGATGTTTTGTCTGACGCCACAAAATTGACACCAAAAAACACCACATCTGTGGGAAAATAACTCTCCAAAAAAGAAATCTGAATTAAAAAATATATATATAAATCATGACAACAGCAAGCCCCTACTCTTAAATAGTAACGTCTAATGCAATTTATTCAGCAATTCGTTCTAGGAGAAAGGTCCAATCTTCTACTATAATAATTCTGAATTCAAGCGCGACATCCTGTAGAGTCAATTTCACTTCGAGTACCTACCAAAGCTGCCCGCTCGCTCTTGCCGCCATGTCAAACTCCATGCTCCACTTCAAACTAAGATGGAGCGTAGATTTAAAAGCAGTTTAGGAGTGCTAAAACCGAATGTGAAAATAACGTGACTACATTCTGCTTTTTCTTTCCTTTTTTTGGGGGGGGGAGGGGAGGGGGCATTATATTGCCAGCGACTCTGCGTACAGCTGGTGGTATTACCTGCTATCAGCGGCTTTAGTGCTATTGACCAGTGGTTCGAAAAATGAGTGCTAGGGCGGAAATACTTTTATCTAAAGAGCGTCGTATGCGGAAATCACGCGGGCATACTTTTTGATAAGTATTAAAAGCACGACTACATGCCGATATAAAAAAAATAAACGTTGCTTTCAATGGAAACACTCACGTCCCCTTGATGATCCTTCGAAGACAACGTGAACGTAGATCGCAAAAACGACAAAGAGCTATTGCAAGATAAAGCTCAACGGAAAATTATATACGAGACGTCTCAGCATAGTGGAGGACAAAGAAAACATGTGATTCAATGCGTATACACTTCCGAAGATAACGCAGTGGTTGATATCAGGATATCAGTTGTGGTATCTCTTATCCCGTCCTCTGAAAGTCGAAGAGGGTCGGACTATGCTTTCATTCAGAGAGGAACTGGCAAGATCAGTTTTCGTTCTTTAGTGCTCAAATGGACATGTTTTTAAGGATAAACGATCCTGCGTATGACCACCTTGTAAAAATTCCCTCGCTGCTACCCGTCGCGGGAGATGACAGAGCACACCTCTTCAACAGCACGTAGACATTTAATGACCGTTATCGCCCGCGCCGCATCCTAAGAGCCCTCGCGCATACGCTGCGACGCCCTTCTATGAGCGGCGGAGCGCCGCTCGCGTGACCAGTTGCCCTAGGCACCGTCGCGGTAGAAATGACTACTGACGATTTGGAAGATGGGCAACCTTGGCCAACGTTTTGGATCCCCAGGTTGCCCACACACTTTCCCCCTTCCAAAGAAACAAAAAAGGGGACGTCTTAGAAGGTCTTGGGGGCCTTTCTTCTGGGTCAGCAAGGGTATTCGCAGATGGCCGAGCACGGGTCCGACATCAGTACTTTCGGACGGGTGTAGGAACAAATGGTCCCAGAAATAATGGTCCTGGAACTAGCGGTCCCGGAACAAATGCTTCGGAACTAATGGTCCCGGAACTAATGGTCCCAAGACCTAGGGAGAAAAATGGTCCCGTAAGAAGGTTGTTTTAAAACTAAGATATACGATGCAATATACTTCATTCGTTATGCAATCAGTCGTTTTCTGGTGGAATGAAGAATCTCGTCTATAATTTGAGGACCGTTACTTCAAAGAAAGTGGTCGCGGGTATTGAGATTAATTTTATTCAAAATCGTTAGAATATTTTCGAAATGAATACTGTCCAAAAGTTCTCTCCTAATTGTTAATTTAGTGACCCTATACGATATTATAGGAGTTATTACGGGTCTATATCACATGAGTGAATGACGTTTTAGCAAACAGCGACATTTGAGCGAATTGACGTTTTAGCGAATAATTGGGGCGCGTGTTAAGCCCCGCCCTCCGTGCTGTGCTTACGCCGCTTCGCGGCGACAGTCTGCGGCGGCTCATTACAAAAATATGAACCCCCTTGGCCCAACCGTAAACGCCGCTTCTCGGCAACCGACTGTTCGCTAAAGAGTCATTCGGTGAAACGTGGGCGTTCGCTAAAATGTCATTCGATCAAGTGTGTGCCGCCTCCCCCAGGGTCATACTGTTGAAGCCATTAAAGTCGAATTACTCCCATCCTCGTCATGACGTGTGGTGGTAGCACACATAACGAGCGGAGCTCGATGCCTTAATAGCTGCATTAGGTTTCCATAGCGCAAAACATTTCTGAGCTTCCCAGAAAAGTATAAAAACCGTTCGAATTCATGCAATCGGCAGCCTCGAAATTCGGCGAGTGTTATTGGATTCTATCGGATTTATACGAAAACGCAGAAGCCACATTGGTGATATTTATCTGGGACCACTCTTTATTAGTTTGTACTTCGGACCATTAGTTCCGGGACCATTTATTCCGGGACTATTTATTCCGGAATTTTTCGTTCCGGGACCAATTTGTTCCGCTTCCCCTGTCGGACTATATCGATGCGGCTGTGGTGGGTCTGATAATGGGAGTTGCGTCGCAGCCACGCTACGTGTCTGGCACGAGGCACTCGAAATTAAATACAACATACGGCCCTGGCGCGGCACGAATAAGTGGCCCCGCCCAAGAACGACGCCTGTCCAACTGCGTACACAAGAGCACGCCTACTTCCTCTTTCCTCGAAAAAAAAAAAAAGCGAAGAGGGCACGACTATGATTGAACTTAAAGCAAGTAGACAGACGAGGGTAGAAAGTTGGGCAAGTTGGTGATTCATACTGATTAAAAAGCGCGACAGGACAACGGACAGAGAAGGAGACACAGACACAGCGCTACTTACAACTGAACTTTATTTCCGCTGCAGCTCGGTATATATTACCGGCAACAACACAAACAAGTTGGGAAAATATAAAATACACATCGTAAAAATCTTAAAAAACAACAACATAAAAAGGCTAAAATTCCTGCATCACTCATCGGCACCCACCCGAAACTAGTCATGCTTGGTCAAGAAACTGCAATTCTTTTTCGGATAACGATAAAGAGGGTGCGCTGACACATTGCAGCCCTAATCTAGCAATTTCTCGAGCCTCGAGTATTTCCCTTGTGGTTTTGTTTCTGTTTTTGTTTAGTACTGTACAATCTGTGAAAATCGGAGTACAACCACAATCCCGGCAATGCACACCGAGGTGTCCTGATATGACGGCATCAACGTTGTAACGGTGTTCCCTCAATCTTTCATTTAGGCAGCGACCAGTCTGCCCCACATAATGACGCCCGCACGATAATGGCACGGAGTACACAACCTCTTCTGTACACTCAACAAAGCAAGTTTTGTGCTTTTTCGTGCAGCCGGGTCTGCTTATGATGTTCGAGGTGGAATTTACCTTTTTACATAAACTAGCCAACTTGACAGGAGCTGAAAAAACAACGTTAACCCCTGCGTGCAGGCCCACTCTTTTCAGGTTATGGGACACTTTATGTAGGTATGGTATGACCACTGGTTTCTCTTTTTCTTTTTCTGTACTTCCGTTCCCTGCCTATTTTTATTCTTTAACGTCTTGAGAGTGTTCTCTGCTACGGCTGATAGAAGAGAGACTGGATACCCCGCGGACTTGAGTCTTGACACCTGATTTGTAAAACTTTCGTTGATCTTGTGAGTGCACGACTTCTTTAGAGCGTTACCGAAGCAGAGATTGATTATCCCCCTTTTCACGAGCTTTGAGTGCGCCGACGCGAATGGCAGGATTGGCTTGTTTCCCCTTGGTTCATAGGCAGGCGAGCTGTTTAAGGAGAGACTTACTAAAGCCTTTATCGAGGGGGAAAGCGGGCGGAAAGACACGAAGCTCCGAACGCAGCTAAAGATTTATTTTTCAGACCAGCTCTTTGAATCCCTTTGAGCGACGAGAGAGCCATGTGGTCAGTTTGGATGCAAACGGAGCACCGTCAAAGCAGATGTCAAACTTCTTAAGCGCAACAATATTAATAAGACACTTTTTTTCTCTTGTTAAGTAGTTTCGCTCCCGCTCCGGTTTGCGTATAACTGATGAAGAACGCTGTCATGTTTCTGCAGAAGAACGGCTCCTAGTCCGTAATCGCTTGCGTCGGTCTGCAAGATGAACGGACGATTCATGTCAGGCAGATTTAGACAGGCGTTTTACAGCCCAGCCCTTGAAAAACACGCCGATGCGGTTTTCTGCTGTTACCATATACACAATTCGTTTTCGTTTTCGTTTTTCTTTTTCGAAACAATCAGTTTAGAGGTTTTGTTATCTCGGCGCAAAGCGCAATGAAATCTTTATAAACCACAATAATTTCTAGACACCTCTGCAGATTTTTGACGTAGTGAGGGGTGGCCACTTCATTATTGCGCGCAACTTATCTTCATTCGGGCGCAGCGTGCCGTCTACAACAAAACCTAGAAGGTTCATTGGGGAGAAGGCCATCTCAAGTTTATCTGGATGAATCGTAAGTTAGGCCTGGGGCATTCGTTAGAGTATGATCCGGGGTTGCGCTAGATGCTCCTGTAACGTTCATGAAAACAACACCTGCGCCATCCATGTACGCCGTCGCAAACACCTACTTCGCGTCAGCGAGGACAACGTCCATAATGCGTTGAAAGCTGGCGGGAGAGTTGGACAAACCAAAGGGAAGGCGAGCGAATTCGAACAACCCCTGTGGCAAATGTGTACAGCCTTCTTTACATCAGCCAGATGAACTTCGATTTGAAGAAATCCACGGCTGCAGTCTAGGGTTGTGAAGACAGTCGCGTTCCCAAGGGCACAGATCACCGAGGAAATACTAAGGGAAAAGCTAACTGTCTCTGATTGACACTTTATTTAGTAGCCTATAATCAACACAAAGCCTGGATCTACCGTCCTTATTTGGGGCTAGAACCACCTGCGAGGTCAAGCGCTTTTGACGATCATTTCTGCAAGCGCAGTACCCAAACGTTGCGCTTGTGTGCACATGTGCACTAATGGGTCTCGCATTAAATCTCCAGGGTGGTGCATCCTTTGTTTCAATCTGGTGCCGCAGTATCTAAGTTTTATGGTCCTTCTGTGAACATCGACGAGAACGGCTCCAGCAGCTGGTGGAGCTGCTTCTTTTGGTTCTTTTCAAAGAAACGGTTTTGCACACCTTTGAGCACACTGCTTCGAGTAGAAACACCTGTCCGGTAAGGTTAAACAGGAACGCTTTTCCGCGAATACAATCCTGCCGTCTGGTACACGACGCTAATTCCGTTTCGCATACCTACCAATCTCCAGCTCGGGCAAAGTATAGTGAAACCCGTTCGCCGCAATTAAATTCCGACAAAGGTTGATCGGCACTCGGCATTCCAAGGAGGTACACAAAATATTGTCTTCGTTTTCTGTCACGAAAGGAAATTCGCAACCCCACTGCGCCGGCGACAGTCAGTACTAACCCCGATGCTACATGCAATTTTACGTTTCCTGACCGGAGATATCATCTTTTTTCTTGTTATATTTCGCAAGTATAGCATCCCCAATAAACGATGTTTGCACTTGTATCTAAAGAGGAGCCGCTGAGGGTGCCTAGTAGATTAAAAGTTATAGGAGGCTCAAACGATTTGGGTCTAGTTTTCATTCTACTTACAGCTGGGATGAGCGCCGCCGGTTTCACGGTTAGAGAAAGTGTTCCTGCCGCCGTCGACTGGGGCGAGTCCATGGGCGCCTGGCCATCTGGAGCGGCCATTCTTGGTGTTGACACTTTCAAACCGCCTCTGAAGCTTTGGATCGGCCCGGAATTTGGCGGGCCGGCGTTTGGCTGAAAGGAATCGCATTAGAGTCCAACTCAAATGCGGATGCTTCGGGAAGTTTATGACCGAAAACAGTGAAAGCTGGCCGCCCAGGGATCAGTGCAAAGGCAGACGCGCCGGGAATGTCATGACCGAGGACAGTGTGAGCTAGCCGCCTGCGGATCAGTGCAAAGGCAGACACGCCAGGAGTCTCATGACCAAGAACGGTGTAAGCTGCCCGCCCGGCGATCGATTCAAAAGCAGACATGCCAGGAGTCGCATGACTAAGAACGGTGTGAGCTGGCCGCCAGGGTGTCGATGCAAAAGCAGACACGCTGCGAAGTCTTTTAATCAGCGGCCAAGCGCCGCACACGTGGCCAGCTGCCCTTGGCCCCCTCGAGGTAGAAATGACCACTGACAGTTTGTCGGATGGGCATCCTGGACCAACGCTTTTGACCCTGAGGTTGCCCTCAACCCATACTTTAGTTTTCCAGTGCTCTGGTGAACGGGATGTTCTAAGGTTTGCGCCAGTAGTACGCTCCAAGCTGTTTCAACGCTTTTTTATGTGTTTTTTTTTACAGATAATAATAATTTTTGTTTCTTCTGCGAAGAGAGGAGATTCAGGGACGAAATGCTACATTCAGGACTTTGACAAGGTTCCTTGCTCCGGTACAGATTGCAGGGGGAGCAGTGATGCCGATAAAAAATCAAAGAAACGAGCATAAAAGAACTATACACGCAATAAAGGGATCATTCATCAAGCAAAAGCTTTCTGGGTAAGATGCGTCAGTGACTGTTTACACCACACTCTAAAAAAAGGGGGTGTAGACGTTACACCCTTGTCACATATACGACACCCCAAAACTTCAGTTGGATATACAGCGCACTGACGTTGTACCGAGCTACCAAATTCCACGAGCGGCTTGATAGTCGAGTTGTACAACTCATCAAAATAGTTAATGTAAGTGTGACTGACTGCAAAAGAGTTATCGGGGTTTCTAGGCTCAACTGCAAAACCTGTGTGTTTTTTCCTGTGGACTTTGGTACGTACTTTAGCTCTTTAATATGTTATATCGCACCGTCCTCAACCCTCTTGCGAAAGCTGGGGCAGTCAGTTCGACGTCAGCGCGCTGTACGTCCAACTGAAGTATTGGGGGTGTCGTATATGTGACAAGGGGTGTTACGTCTACCCCCTTTCTTAGGGTGCATAAATAGGAAAATTACCTGTGACTTTCTGGCAGCTTCAGGTATGGCATGATATTGTACCGATTCGTTTAGTAATTCAGGTAGATTATGTTTTACTGACTGATGTACATGTGTTGTGCGAGATGGGACAAGCCATGCTTGTTTATGGGTGTGAAAGTCTTGTTCAGATTCAAAATTTCAAGTACCAAGATGTTGTTTGTGAGCAGAGCTGATCTGTAAAGGCTGGTGACTTCGGACTTGAACAGAAAAAAAAGTATATTTCGGAAGCGTAACCGCTGAAAAAGAGTTTGCTGTGCTTTCGTTCCGTGCTAGATTAGTGTTGTATTGTATTGTATTGTATTCTGCGGCGCAATCTCTTTGAAACGAGAGTCGAAGTTGGACACGCCAAAAAAGTTAAAAAAAGAAAAAAAAGAAGAAAAAGGGGGGGGAGAGGAGTGGGGAGGTCGTCAGGACCCACCTTCTGTCATCGATGACCCCTGGTGGGCGGAGGGTAACAGCTACACGATCACGGTGGTTCAATCGGTACGCACTGACTTCTCGGTGCGCAAGTCACCGTCGCACTTTCCACCACGCTTCCAGTCTTTGCCTAGAACAGGCTACGTGGTCATGTTCATTCGTGAATCCGAGTGCCTGCTCGATGCGGGAATCTCTGATGGGCGCTGGCAGGAGCCTCTGGCACGTGAGCAGCAAATGCTCGGTGGTCTCTTCGTCTTCTCCACAAGCGCTGCATGTCATGTCCGTCACGCTACTGTCAAACTTTCGACGGTACTGTCTGGTGCGCAGGGCACCGCCGCGGGCCTCGATGAGTGAGGCGACTTCCCAGCGTGTTCCTGCAAGAGACGTTTTGGAGCGATCTCGGTCTTGAAAGATGCATACAAATGCATGCTAGGTATGCTGTTGCATTCCGAATGTCCAGCGCTCACTTTCGATAGCCTCTATCTGCGTTCACACTTTACGCACCCAATCCTTTTTCAACAGGAGGCTCATCACTCATGCAAAAAGCTCCAAACTTTGTGCTGAGGCGGGTGACTTACGATTCCTCCACGTCGAATGGATCTTCTTGAGGCGAATGTAGATGAGAAAAGTCGCCTTGCCCAGCGGTCTTCGTTCATATGCCGGAGTCGTGCGTAGTACTCTAGCTCGCTGCTGGCTTCTCGTTCCTCGAAAGATGACCATCCGACGTCACCGTTCAACAAGCTCGTTTGCTACTTGTCCATGGCATCCCAGTGCTTGACGTCCGACGTCTCTTTGGCGTCGTTCAAAGATATTCACGAAGCTCGCTGGGTATGCCAATCACAGAGTTTCCAAAAGTCAGTCCGGGTACCGCGACGGCCTTCCAAAGTTTCCTGGTAACGACGTATTGGTCGCAGCTCCAGAGGCACCGTCTTCGCACTATGTTTCGCTTACGCACTGAGGACGTCCTGAGGTTTTGGTGATACTCAGCGAGGTAGTTTTCCGTCGCTGATAGTGACACGCCAAGGTACCTGTACTTGGAGCAAACAGGGATCGCTGCACCTTGTAGGATGAGTGGTCCAATTCTCTCCTCCTCGCCGGAGAAAATAACTGTCGCTGACTTGTGAGTGTTGAAGCGTAATTGGAGTTGATCCGCCTCGGTCTCACATGTGGCTAGCAGTTTCGTCATATCCCCCACACTGTCGGCCATCAAGACAAGGTCATCAGCGTTTGCAAGTCCAGGTAGCCGCCTTAGCTTAGCTAACATTGTAATATTTTTTAGTACGAGCAAGGTTAAGTTTCTTTTGCTTTGTAGTTGTATCCCATATGAGATGCCACAAAGTTAGGCGAGGCATTGTACATTGCAACTAGAGCATTTTACAACATTTTTGTTTAATATTAGTCGATAGGGTGGATCTATGTTTATTCTTCAGGCTGTTTATTTTGTTAATTTTTGTACGAACGTGATTAAATATGAACGTATCATGTGCGGTGTTCGGAAAAATAAAGGCCCACAGATATTATTTCTCCTACAACTTTTATTTTATGGTTGCGAAAATAAAAATCTGTTTGTACGCAAATTAATTTTTTTCTAGGTCTAAAAAATGGCTTTAGTTTCGCTAAGGTTTATTTTAAGACACTTAGCATCGATATATATATATATATATATATATATATATATATATATATATATATATATATATTTAAATATTGAGCTCTTTGACTTTGAAACCATATAAGTCGGTTCTAGTAATAGACCTATTGCTATATTACCCAAGCATAAAGGAGAATGCAGGGATTGGTGTTCCACGCGCCGCACGTGCTGGCCTCAGCAATAGTAAATTTTCTAAAGCAAAAACCTAAAACAATTTGTATCTTGCACGTGCGTTCGTCAACGCTTTATTTTGGTTATTTACTTCGAATATTTTATACGGGGGAAGGCGTGCGCGTGTGGCGAGTGGAACACCAATCCCTGCATTCTCCTTGATGCTTGGGTAATATAGCAAATGGTCTATTAGAAGAGTCATATCGTCGGCATAGTCTTGCTAATGTCACTATATTGAAAATGTCAATAATGTGCAGTATAGACACAATAAGAGGGCCTTATATGCTGCCCTAGGCACAGCTGTTGTAATAGATTCGGTCAGAAAGCAAGTAGAATTTATACAAACACATCGAGACCGGTACTCTAAGTAAGATTGGATTCGTAACGCTAGCTCTTCCTCTACTACCATAAAAACAAATCTTAAAAGTTTAGTATTTTTTAGGACATATATGTTCGAACGAGCGCTGGTCTACCGTGGCCTGGGGTCAATAAATATTCCTAGAACGAGCTTTTTATTCTCAAATGCATCAGCAATCAGTCCTTTTTTGTGTGAAGAGCTGCAGTTTCTGTTAATCTGTGCTTTCGAAAACCAAATTGTGAGTTTGAGAGAAGCTTGCGTTTGTTAGGAAAGCTTGTAAGATTCACATGGATCATTTTCTCAAGGCCCTTGGACAGTAGGGGTAAAATAGATATTGCCCTATAGTTAGTGAGAATAATTTTATTGCCACCGTTGTGCACCTCCGTTTCTTTTGCTCTTTGCATTTCGCTTGTAGAAACATTGGTCGTTAAAGCGAGGTTAAAAATGTACGTAAGAAAGGCAGAAATTATATCCATTACATACTTTATGGTTTAATTTGCAGTTTATTTATGTCTTGGGATCTGGTATTTTTAAGGTCTAATTTGTGTCCTGAACGCGGTGTGCACGTGGTGCGAACGGTGGAGTGTACGCAGCGCTTGATCTTATCGTGTTCTCGGGCTGCTGTCAGAATATTTTAATTTTTTTAATATTTATTCTGGTCACGCGTTTTGCAACGTCCTTCTAGTTCCGCTTTTTTTTTATTAGTATTAATCTCTTTTGAAAGAAAATAAGAGCTTGCGCTTGCGCGGGCCTCTGTGCGCGCGTGGAAGTTACTGTAAACCTTTGGTTGTTAGTCAGCGTATGTCCTGAGTCCTTCTTCTATTTTGTGTCCTGTCCCACTGGCGCTGTTTCTCATTATCCCGTTCAACCAACCAGCCCAGCAAGGTATCCTGTTACGTACTAATGATTTTCCTTTCTGAAGTAGGAAAATTAACACAGATTTATGAAGAACTAATTACGATGTTGCAGGCGTATCTGTAGTGTTATTTGATGTTTGAACAAGATCAACAAAGTATTTGTTAAAAGTGGTAGCAAGTTCTAGCCTGGACACTTTTTTATCTTATAAGTGTTATTTTAAAAATACAAGGTTCTTGAACTGGTTTCAACAAAGAGTTAATGCGTTTCCATAAAACATCTTCCTGTTTCTGTTGTAGCATCATTGAAATGATTATCACAGTAATTTGTTTTTACCTTGACTCAGATCAGAATTTAATTTGTTACGGAAAGATTTGAAGCACACAATCGACTTGGATCTCTGTTTTTGACAAATATTTCGAAAAAGTTAGTTCTTTAATGTTCATTTTATGAACTAGCTCAGGTGTGACCCATGGCTTTCTTGACTTTTGTTTTTCTCTTTTTTTTTGTAAGGAAAACAATGTTCATATATCTTGGTTAAAGTAGATAGGAAAATGTTGGAAGCTTCATCTGCTGTTTTCTTCAAGAAAACATAACTCCAGGTGGTATTAGCTATGGTAGTAGGAAATTTTTCCATTCTTTGAGGAGTCATTTGTTGAACGACTGATAGCTCCTGCAATAGCCTTGATGTTTTATGACGAGGGTTAAAGTCACCACTCATAAAAAATGTGTACTTGTTGATACACACAAAGTCAAGGAATCCGTATAAAAAAGCCAGAAAATGGCGAAAGTTTCCTCAGGAGGCCAATAGGCAACGCAAACAATATTACAACCATTAAACAACGTTATAAATTCATAGTCATCTGTTGACACAGAAAATTTACTGATTGCATAACGACACCGCCGCA
This sequence comes from Ixodes ricinus, assembly GCA_037355805.1. Lineage (NCBI taxonomy): Eukaryota > Metazoa > Arthropoda > Arachnida > Ixodida > Ixodidae > Ixodes > Ixodes ricinus. Next base: position 10,625 of record JAZHYW010042737.1, on the reverse strand, counting down.
CCTTTTTTGTGGTCGATTTAGCACGAAATAGTTGTAATTAGGAAGAAGAAATGGACTTGAATTATCATAATATCAAGTTTCGCTGATGATAACATCAAATGTGGAACCTCTTTTATCTAACAGCATTTCCTCATCGCAAGGTTGTACTGCACATGGGGCGGACGTTTAAGTGATAATATTTGATAATTTTCAAAGATCAGCAGAATCTAAAAAAACTTGCAAACTGCCATTCTTACAATACCAAAATTACTTTTTTTATTTAACTTAAACTATTTTTAGAGGTCGTTACTAGATGGTATTTGTATGATTGGAGCAGCATACATTTTCCGTATGCTGCACCTGGCCGTTCCTGACCCAAACATACTTTCATTTTGCCTCCCTCTTTTTGCTAGTAGTTTGACCCAACAGCTTCTTCAGCTTAGGACAGAGGTGTTCACTGACATAGATGGGGTCGTTTGATGTTAGTTCAATGCTCGTTCCCAGTAAATGCCTGCGTCGTCTCAATTTCTGAAGTACACTGTTCCGTTTCGCCCCTATGAACAAGCGGCACGACAATGTTTTTGTTAGTCGAGCTGTTTGCGACGGCAACACGATGGCATATTTTAATGTCTTCTTTTGCAATGAGCTCACAAATTTGGTCGCATATTTTTTTCCAGTAGCGTTCAGTGATTCTCAATTGGTTCTGTAGGTACACATTTTATTTCAATGTTTGCATTCCGAGAGTACTGTTCCGAACTCAGGATACCCATTTCGCTATCCTTCACTCTTCGAGCAAGTTCGTCGGACTTTTTTGACGAAAATATTCCTTGGAGAAGGAGAAGAAGGGGGAAAAAGGACAAACACAAATCTCCAAACACAGCTAGGGGACTGGTGTTTGACCAAAAAATTCCCTTGGTCCTGGTATCGAACCAGGGACCTCTCCATTTCCAGTGGAGCGCTATACCAACTGAGCTAACTTGGAGTAAGACGCCAGTAGAGCAAACGGTTTTTATCAGCTGCCACGAGTCTAACACCAACAACGGAAAACGGTCTGTATTTTCGGGTTATGATGATAATGTAATAAATGCAAAGGTGGAAGCGAGCTGGGCAAGAATGACGAAAATAATCTCTGGAGAAGGAAAACAAGGGGGACAAAGGACAAACACAAATCTCGAAACACAGTTTGGTGACTGGTATGTGACTGAAAAAATCCGCCTGGTCCTGGTATCGAACCAGAGACCTCTCCATTTCCAATGGAGCGCTCTACCAACTGAGATAATCAGGAGTTAAACGTCAGCTGAGCAAACCGTTTTTAGCAGCTGCCACCAATCTAACACCAACAAGGGCAACCGCCTGCATTTTAAGGTTATGATATAACTCAATTTGACGCAAAAGTGAGAGCGAGCTGGACCAGATTGACGAAAATATTCTCGGGAGAATGAGAACAAGGTCATTCTTGTCCAGTTCGCTTGCACCTTTGCATTAATTGCATTATCAACACTTTGTTTGTAGCCTTTCATTGTCTTTTTTTTCAGTTATTTGCTATTCTCAAGTGCGGTTTTGACCTGTTTTAGAGCGCAGCTCTTAGGCGCCCGTTTCCGGCTTGAGCGGCGTCGCCGTCGCCGTTGGCGTAACCGCGCGTTGCATGCAACCTGAGTTGCATGCCACTCAGCGTTGCATGTCGCGTTGCAGGCAACTCAGGTTGCATGCAACGTGAGTTGCATGCAACTCAGCGTTGCATGTCGCCGTAACCACGCGTTGCGAGGTTACGGCGACATTGCGTGGTTACGGCGGCGGGGACTTCGGAAGGTAGCATGCAACTCAGGCTGCATGCTACCTGAGTTGCTTGCAACTTCCCGAAGTCACGTGACCTTCTGGCCACGTGACCCCCGAGATCACGTGACTCCCCCAAGGTCACGTGACCCCCCCCAGGTCACGTGACCCTCCCCGTGCCATCCCCTCCTCCTCAAGAGCTGCGCTATAATTCGGCGTTACAGGGAGTTGTAAACGGCTTTCATTTTTTAATTTTCTCGCTTATATCATTGATACATTTCAAGCTCGCCTTGACGTTTCGTAGATCTTTTCGAATTTCTCTGTCAAAAGTGTTTCCGAAACCCCTCAGTTATCCTTTAATTTCCAGTTTTAAATCCTCAAAACCACACAACATTTCTGTAGTCAGTTTACAATTCCAAAAAGTAAGTTTAAAATACACAAAACAAAAAAAAATCAATGAATACTTCAGCCAAGTACCCAGGTAGCGCAGCAAAAAACGCGCTACAAGCTTGGCAATACTAAAGTAAATGTAGGGAAGGAGCACCAGATCCCCATATCGTCGCCATTTTGGCTGATGATATGAGCAATTTCTCTTTGACGTCCCCATTCTTGGTGAGCCTATCTAAATCCACTGGTGAAGGGTAGTTTTATGGAGTTGTTTCCTGTATACCGAAATTTTGATATCCACACACCGGCGAAGCAAGTGTATATCTTTGTACCACCACCACGTGCGGTGTCGCTGCTTGGAGTCATTAAAAAAAAGTTGGGGCTCCGATCCACGCTGAGAAGGTGATTGGACAGCGAAGCTGCAGTACCACCCGAAACGATTGCCCACTGCACTATAGGCCCTTTTCACGGCAAACACCACCAAGTGGTCGTCCAGTCTTGAGATTCAAGAGAACTTCCAGATCACAAAAATGAATGAACGTCGTCTACCTTAACACCGCTGCTTAAAATGTAGATGAAACGTACAACCCCTCCCCCCATTCTCCAGGTGAACGCCAAAAGAAAGAAGGAGTTCCAGATCTGTAACAAATTTTAAAATATTCTTGTAAACCAACGTGCCTCTTCTAATATGTAATATTGTACAGCCGCAGGCCCTCGTTAAATCTCCAGCTTTGATGCCCGTGTAGCATTTATGCTTTCTAGCACTGGTGACATAAGCAAACCCAACAGGCTTGCAAAGACTGTGCGACCGGAAGTCGCTTGGGACGCAGGCGGCAGTTCATGTTTGTAAACAGTAAAGGGCTCTATACGCTTCGTCTCTGTCCCCTTCTTTGTCCTTGTTTATTCGGCGCTTTCCATTCAGCGGCTCTATACCAAATGATTGACGAAGAAAACTAAATATACTGTACCAAATCTTTTTATATGTGAAAGGATAGTGACGCCACTCCCCTCGTCGCAAGTTGCCGTCGCCGGTGCAGCTTACAGATGTAATATTTCTCGAGAAACGTATGCGGTGAGCACTACATGCTTCGCATTGTTATCAAGAGCACCTTATCATCAATTATGTGGTACGGATGCTTGTTTTGTGCTTGTTCTTTATTGAAACGAATCCTGTACTGTACGTTGCATGCGTTCTATGCACTTTTCGCTTCAAACGCTGAAGGTTTTTGTTCGTGAGGACGACGACACGAAAAAAATTCAGAAATCATACCTGTGAGTCTTATACAGCTTGGCTGTAAACGTCGTATTTTTCGCCCACAATGTGCCAAGAAACGAAAAGGGCAGCTGTATCACGGTCACGCAATGCGTTTGGAATGGGCCGTCACGCAGCTGAGGACGGGGGTGCGATGTGGTTAATTCTCATAGCCGTCATGTGTGGCGACGTAGATGCCACTGACATCAGCCAGAAGTGATCCGAGAAAGTGCTTGGGTATAAGCGCGGCTAAAGTTTGTAAAACAATCCAACATTACGTGTAGCAGCATGGATACTGCCTAAGGGGAATTTTGCATAATGTGAGTAATGTTTGGAAACAAATCTTTCAAGCAGACAATACGCTGATTCTCTCTTCGTCATGCAATTCTTGGCGGGCCACAAGGGCTGCCCCTTCGTTCGCGTCGCGGGGCACGGCGGACGGGAAGTCCCGACTTCCCTCTCCTCGCGGCAAAAAATAACAAAAAAAGGTGTTTTTTTTCTTTCTTTTTCTTTTTGCGCGCGCGCGGCAACGGCAAGTGCAAAATCGAAATCTTTATTAAGTGTCGCTTTTAGAGCTATCGCTTTATAAAAATGTCCGCTTTTTAAATACGTAAAGAAGATATAATGTTAAGAGATCCATGGCGATATTCATGATTCATAAGTTGATTGCATACACAGTGCCATAGACGCTTATGTTAGCGAGGAACGCCTTCAGTATGATGGTGCTCCATGGTGATCGTGGTACGACTGGATTAGAACAACCTTCTCGAAGCTTCCAAGATTTGAAGGGCCCGAAATGGCGATTGCCATACTAATGGAGACCGATTAGTCCATCGCCTTACAAGGTTTTGGTCGTCTGTGTGTTGGTATCTGTTTGTGTTTGACTGGCAGGCAATGATGCGACTTTGCCAGGATCCAGTGACTTTAGGCAATCCTATTTGGCCTAACTTGTGCCTAATACGATTTCGTTCTAAGGAATTAGCGCCAAAGTATCGTCTTCGGCGTGTTTATTTGTACTTTTTGGCTAGTCAGATAATTGCTAAAGTGCCAACCTGAGCTGACGATGCCAGGTACGAACCGGGTAACTAGCACTGAAGAATTAATCTAGCACTTTTTTTTTTTGTAATATAGGTCCAAAGTTGCCACATTAAAACAAAACAGCGGGGGCTGAGGCACAACTTTGGCCCTTAATGTCTTGGTGGTTTAGGCCAAAAAGATGACGGATGACAGCCGAACTACCAGCAGTATAAGGCCAAACTCTGGCACTCATTGGTCCGATTAGGGCCAAGACTCACAGATTGCCTGAATAAGGTCAAGTTTGGCTCTACCTTGACTTCTTTGGTCATTTTATTAACCTGATTTTTCAGACACTTACCAAAGCTTGGTCCAAAGAACTGTGCTACCTTGGGGGAAGGGGAGGGGGCGGGTACATGTATCACGAGTTCCAGTGATGTGATGCTATAAAATGGTTATCGATAAAACAAAACAAAAATCTGATCGAGCGAAGAAAGTACTAAAAGTGCAGGTATCGTTTCTTTTTGTTCAGGTGTACGGCCATGCACGCGACCATTTCTGCACCTACGAAAAGAATCATGGGAGAGACCAGAAAGTTTCCGCGACCATAGACGCAGGGGGCGACGCCATCTTCCCTTACTTTAATCCGGTGCTCTACGAGAGAATCCCGCTGTTGGAGCCACAGCAGGGAGACATTATTCAAGTCAGTATGTTTTCTTCCTTTATCCCTTACAAAAAAGAAGTTGCCCAGTCTATTGAAATCTTTGCGACTTCTTAACGATCCTTGCGACTTTCTTCCCTACCCACTTTCTAACAACGTATTTGTATACATTGTGTGTACACCTTTTTCAGACACGGGTCTATACACTGCAGTGGTTAAACTTTTTATCGAAATTGGATTCAATACTACCGCCCGCTTTGTATATACTTTTTATCAATAGTATTGTTCAGACTTTGTATAGACTTTGTTGAGGTAAAAGTCTGTACACTGCAGTCGTTACAGTGTGTATCAAAATTGAATTCATTTTTATCGCCCGCTTTTTATATACTTTTTATCAATGGTAGTGTTCAGACTTTGTATGGCCATTGTTGAGACGAAAGCCTATACACTGCAGTTGTTACAATATGTATTGAGATTGGATTCATTTCTATAACCCACTTTTTATATACTTTCTATTAATGGTAGCGTTGAGACTTTGTATAGCCTTTGTTGAGACAAAAGCCTATTCACTGCAGTTGTTCCAATATGTGTCGAATTTTAATTAATGGTTTATTTGTCATTCTAATATACTTTTTATCAACATCAGTGGTCTATAAAGCTAGATAACTTAACTATATCTGTAAAATGTAAAGTGTAAAGAAGTGAGCTCATTTACACTTTCTATGGACACGGAAATTATAAATACATATTGGGTAGACCGATGTTCTTTTTAGCCAAATGAACACACATTTCACAAGATGGAGGGTTACATTGAGAGCATATATAACCACTTTACGGTGTAAAGAGCAACACCCACAGAGATATGGACGTTAAGCCTGCTTTGGGCAAGACCAGGGCGGACGCGGTTATTAGTGTGCAATTATTCTATTCTTTTTTGCCATTACAATTTTTTTTTTTTACATTTTGAGATTTTTGTTTTTTCTGTGTTCTGAGAAAGCTTGCCTTCGAATTTTCTACTTAATCTGACTTTTTTTCCACTAAATCGGGAAACGTTTGCTGCATTAGCCATATAAAAGTGCGAAAATCGGGGTGCAATATCGCGGAACACACGCTGGTTACGCGAATCATACAAAATGAAATTCTTGGCATACGACCGCCTCAAAGTTTGTAATATAAACATATATACTAATTACAGTAATTAAAAGTTAAATACAGAATTTTAGTTGATTATTATGATAATAGTGATGGTTATATTCCCATCTAATGTCCGTCGAGCCATATAAACACGCCGTGAAAACCGCATTCATATTACTTTTCCTCCCTTTATTTAAAAATTGGGCGTAGCTAACAAAAAAACACTGTGTTTTGACGTTAAAAAGAGACTCCCAGATTCGGGACGAACGCAACTGCGGGGGAAAAGCGAGTCCCTCTAGACGGCGGCTTCTATCGCGATGTAGCGGTCCGTGTCACCGAAAACCGGTTTCGAGTGACCCACGTATACGGTGACATCGGTTGCCTGTGGCGGTGGGGTCCTCCTCTCCCACGGAGAAGCAGAGGGAGAAAGAACAAAGAGGATACGGCCAGGGAAGCACAGAACGGAATGGAAGACGAATCTGTGCGCACGCCATTTTGACTATTGAACGAAAGCTGTTCGCAATAGAGATAATACAAGTGTTGTTGTTGTACTCATCGGAGCGCCTCATCTGCCAGCAAGAGACAACAGCTGCAACAGAAAATTTGGTGCCGGAAACCCGGGATTACAGCACTGCGAACACTTCGAACGCCGAAAGAAAAGTGAGTGATTCTTCCTTCTACTAGAACGACAGCACGGAAGTTCACAAGAAAAAGCGCAAGTCGATTCGGTCACAAGTGACGCGGCTAGTGGACGACGTTGAGGCGCTCCTACAGTCCGCGCAACCCAACAGCGAGGACCTAGAGCTACTCATCGAACGACTGCAGCCTGGAGCAGGGTCAACTTAACACCGCCGATGCCACCATCGAGCCAGGAGCAAGATGAAGACCTCAAATTCACCCACGTCCTCGAATACGAGGACAGGATCGTGACCTACTTGACAAAGCTGAAGAGCCAGCTAAGATGCAGTGCGGAACGCGGCTATCCATCTAACGAGAGTAACCTGATCGGAAGCACAAACAGATCGCCAACGGCAACGAACTTCTGAACTTGAACGTCTGAAATTCAACGGTCAACGGAAGAAATGGCAGCCTTTTTGGGACCAGTTCGAGAACGCCACCCTTCTGAACTCGGACCTATCGCCGGCGGAAAGGTTTAACTACCTGCGATCAGCGCTGAGTGGCGATGGAGCAGCTGCCATTGCCGGTTTGACAGCCCACCACACAGTGCTACTCCGACGCCATGGACCTCCTGCGGAAGACGTTCGGAAGCCAGGAAGCACTCATCCAAGACCACATGGAAGGCTTGATGGATATTTTTTATGTGTCGTCGTCACGGAACACTAAAGTCCTCGGACGTTTGTACGACAACCTACACGCTCGCGAGGACTCAAGGAGTTGGGGGTGAGCGAAGACTCCAGTGCAATGCTCTGCCCGGTCCTACGTCATGCTCTCCCAGATGACATGCTTCTGGAGTACAACTTAAAAATGGCTGCGGTGGACACGGAGGACGACATCAGCCGGGGCCGGTCACTTTGGATACAAACTATATAGGCATAAATGTCTGAAACTTCCAGAATAAAAGTCTACAGGAGTTCTAGCAAACCTTTTCTATTCACAATGTATCCACCTTTTTATCGCGTTTCTTGAGCTAATTGGCCGACCACTCGGGATCGAAAAGCTGTAGACTGAAGTGTCTGAACTTTGAATAGAAGATCTACAGACATTCTAGCACTATTTCCTATCCACAATGTATCTCCATTTTTAACGACTTTCTTCAGTTAATTGGCCCGTCAATTTGGATACAAAAGGTATACACTAAAATGTCTGCACATTGGATAGAAAGTCTACAGGCATTCTATCTAAATCTCAGACACTTTAGTCTATAGCCGTTCGAAACCCAGTGGTCGGCCAATTAGCTCAAGAAACGCGATAAAAAGGTGGATACAATCTCAATAGGTAATCTATTCACTGAATCCACAATTGGGTATACAAGTTGGATACACACTCGCTCAATATTTTTGTGAGGGATAAGCGAGTCAAATTGCCCGTATTTTAATTCTAAATGAAGGAAAGTTATACCCTTTGCGCCGTCATCCTGAGCTTTCTTTCTGTGCGTGATTGGTCTACCTATTGGTAGCGACTCCACCAAAGCGACGAGAGCGTCATGACGATGCACTTTGGTACTGCCGGATTGGTTCTATTCGATTGCAGCGTTATCTGCGGTTGGATCGGAAGCGAAGCGGAATACTATACACCAACAACGCACGGTTTACAAGCAAGACCCTTTGCACCACACCAGGTGTGGGCACTACCATTGCGCACCGAAATCCAAATTCGGGAGGAGTGAAACGTTTGCGCATGTGCAGTGCCGACAGCGAAGCTCTAACGCAGTGGAGTGACGTCCGACGGTTGGGTTGGTCTATTTTCGCTTACTGAAACAAACAAACAAACAAACAAACAAAAACACACACACACACACACACACACACACACACACACACACACACACACACACACACACACACACACACACATACACACACACACACACACACACACACATGCATGCGCACACGCACACACACACGCATGCGCACACGCACACGCACACGCACACGCACACAAACACAACACACACACACACGCACACACACACACAAATTAAAGGGACGTGCCTTTCGCTTTACAGGGGCGATCTGTACATTTTAAATATAACTACTAACCATGCGTCCTTAACTGTGTACTTCAGCACATAGAGGTCATTAAATTTGCTTCTGAGACGTTTGAACCGCTTATTTCATTTTGGCATATGGAATGCAGTACACCACAAAAAAAACTTTTATAGCCTATGAAATGCGCGCAATTAACTAAAATATTACTAAAGTATTATTAATCTTACACCTTCTTGATGTTGATACTCATCTTTTATTTAAATATTACTTTGAACATTGAGCGAATGGTAGTCTTTAAAATGTCGAGCAGTATCAAGCACATGGGGATCAACTTGCGAGTATGGACGCAAGGTGAGCGAGGGAGAGGAGGCGAGCTAGGACGGGCATCAGAACGCAGAGCTTCATGGTTTGAATGATTAGTGGGTAAACTCTGCCAGCTGCTGCTAAAGTCTCCACTGCACTCTTCGAGATCGTTCGATGACTGCGAGTGCAGTGAAGAAAAACCCGGCTAGCTTTAGGTTTACCAACTCATCGTTAGAATCTGTGCTCGGCGTTCTGGTCGTTCCCGCGCGGACTCGTTTCGCCTCTCCATCGGTTTCATGACCACATAGAAATATAAAACGGGACAACGAGTAACTTTACGGAGTGAACCTTGTACCACCGGTATGGTCAATGAAAGTATGAGCACGAGAGTGGTCTCTTTCTGATTCCCGAACACCTGACACGCTCACGTCGACTTCCGTTGTTCTTTGGCGGCTTTTGCACTTTCGAAGCTCACAGGACCCTGAACTGTTATGGAAGGCAGCTAGCCCGCGCTGGAGGCGGGACCAATAAAATACCTCCCCCGCCGTTCAGGTCCTGAGTGGTTACTATACATTCTTTTTTGAGTCCAGGTCCGAGTCCGTCTGCTTCTTTTGCGCAGGGTTCCGGTGCGTGACGTCAGAACGCCGAGCTCTGATTGCCTCGGATTGAAGGATAGTGGGTACACTTCAAGGCAGCCTGCTTTGGGGTCTACCTACTATCCTTTAATCAGGACCAATCAGAGCCCGGCGTCTTTCTGACGTCCCCACCGGGAACCCCATGCAAGCGAAGCAGACCAACTTGTGCTCCTCATAGCTTTTATTAGCTATCGTAAGGTTTTTGAAAACAACCGGACGTGGCGGCGTATACCTGTACGTTTTTTTTTATGTGTACTTTTTACGTGGCATTATGTGCATTTTTATTAATTGATGCTAACCAACAGAGAAATGCCTTCCCGATGATGTATCATAAAACATCTCATGCACACACATCCTACTAACATTATACACACAAAATACAAAAATCCAAAAAGAGCCACAATTTTCCAGTCATATGAAAACTTTTGAGCTTTCTCTCTTGCTGAAAACAAAAGAGAGATGTGAAAGGCATGATAACGGCAGTTTTTACTCAAAGAGAACGTATGTGAGTTAATTTCTGCTGCAGAACACGAACAAAGCCGGTCACTAGCAAACAATCGATGAATCCCAGCGAGGGATATGAAGCTCAAAGAACAAATTCACACTTGAAGGATAACGATGTGCGTTGGTACGTTGGGCATGACGCTTCACTTTTCTCTTGTCCCTGCAGAACATACCATTTTTTTTATCTAATCGTAGTCAGAGAGCTTTGTCCTTGCACCTTGTGCTTGGTCATACTGTTAGAGGATGGGATCGTTGTACTGCTCCCCGCGATCGTCGGCCTCTGAGGGCTGCAGAAAAACGGTGATATATTA
>JAZHYW010042735.1:0-42316 GCA_037355805.1 Ixodes ricinus | reverse complement strand
CGCTCTGCCAAAATAGTCTAGATTTTGTTTACAAGGTCAGGTGGTCTGAAATATATTAGTTTCTTTACCTACCCAAGGCACTAATAATCTGGCAACGCAAATTCCATATATAATCAGTGCACAATATACTTTTTTTGTGCAGCGGCCCATAATCCAAAAGGTAAAATATGTCTGTCTAATCAGCGGTCCAAGTGATACATGTTATCCCTTTTCCCAACAAATATAAGGCTAAAGTAGGCAAGTATAAACAAGATCTTTTAGTGACTTGCTCTGCCGGATCATTCTGTAAACAAACTTGTTCGCTTTTTTTACATTTTTTATTTAGCTACTTTCAGCTTTTCTTGTCGGTTTGAATACAAGCGACTCCACGCGGATTTTTCCAGTGTGGGAAAACAGCATCATCCAAATCTACCACATGAGTGAAAGGGACCGTTAGCTGTTTAAAAGGACCACGTAAACGGGTTTCTTAACGTATCGCGCAGGTATTTACCACAAGAGTCGCTCAAGATTTTTTCCTATGGGAGACGAGGGCTTCCTGCTCACTTTAAAACAGGTTACTTGGCAGCTTTGTAATGGGTTAGTTAGCTGCCCAAATAAATGCTATCGGGTTTAAAAGCTGCTGACGGTCTCCTAGACATATTTTGCGGCTCCCAAAGGTGCCATTTAATTTCAACGTTTACACGAAGGTAATAAGCGATCAATACTAAACCTGTTTTTAACATGCACAAATATAACAAAATAACGCGTGCGCGGAACTGGTTTGTTTTTGCATAACGCAATCTGTCCTCTATGCGAAAGCATGTTGGAGACAGGCATTATTCATGAACTCGTTCACTGCTCCACCAGCACCACATTTAGAAACTGTCTTCAATGAAGCGCTAAAGCCCTTAAAAATGGGTTAGATTTTTCCGGTCAAAAGCTCAATTTAACAGCATATAAGTCACTGATATTACAAACGATTGAATATCCAAGCCAAGTTTGGGAGCCATTAACACAGCAAAATATTATCAAGATAGAACGAATGCAAAGTAAACCTTTCCGATTTATTTTCAATTGCTATGGATCCACAGAATCCGTCTCTCTGCTGAAATCCGATCCGAACCTTCTGCCCATAAGTACTAGGATAATGTCGACTCGAACAAAGTTTTATTGTTTATTGGTTCATGGTCATCGCTTCATAGATATTCAGAAACATGTTACCTATTCAAACTTTAAAGATGCAACAATAACGAAACATAAGAGATTTATTCTGCCTCTTCACTTCAACAGTGACATTTTTAGAAACGTTTTTCTTTAAACGTATCGATGAATGGGACCGCTTATCTAAGAATACTGATAGTGACCATGTGCGTGGTTTCCTCGATAACATTTATAATACTTTTAAAATTCTATGGTTTCAATTACAAACTTGATGAGCGTCGTCGAAAACCACCAAATTAGTAATTTGTAGAAAAACCTTGCGCGCGCAAGAAGCGCAATAGTGCTCTAAAGTTACCAGTCGTGCAGCAGGAGCAAGGCTACCGATGCTATAACGCGCCCGCGCGATTTTTGCGTCTCTTATCATTGCCCCAACCTTGTACCGGCTGCACAAGTGGTGGCTTTAGCGCACTTCTACGCTTTCCACACGCTCAAAGTATTTATAAAATAAAAATATATATTTAGTGGTTTTCGATGACACTCATCAAGATTCTAATGGAAACCATATGTCTATTTTTATCTATTAAACAGTTAATGAACAAATTTTAGTTAAGTTCCGACTGATCCTTATGATTAGCCCCCTATACTATGTCCCCCCTGGTCGTATAATTCCCCTGCACTAACCGCGCGTGTAGCTTTCATGACTTAAAAAAATTGTCAAGCTTAAAAAAAGAAACTTTGTATATCATACATCTTGAATCATGTAAATAGTAGGTAATAAAAAATAACGGCCGTTGGGCGGCGTTATCTTGCCGCTCGCGCATGTTGGGAGGCGGAGAATCGGTCCCAAACATCTCGTGGAGAGATGCCGGCAGGCATGGCCTCCACTGTGCGATGGTCACGTCCCCACTTCTAGCGTGCCCTCGTTGTGGGAACGAAACATAAGGTAACGGAGGGAACATGTGATTTTCAGTTTGCCAGACCCCCAGCCATGGTTGTTAAACAGCTGGGATCTTCAAAGGAAAGCCACGATCTTCCAGAGTAAACAATCGGCAGCGAGCTTCGCCTCCATCGCTCTCGCCCAAAGCCGATGTCGTGAAGCAGACGGCGCCCCATTTCCTCGACAGCGGATTGAAGCCGGCACATAAAGCTTAAAGGCGGAGCGTCCCCGGCGTTTCTAGCGTTTCAGTGCCTATATGAACCAAAGAGTATCAAGCTATCGGGTTGCGCCATATATGCCTCACTCTATCTGCAAGAAATAAAAACACAAAAACATTTGCACCCTGTATTGTTTCAAGTGAACCGTCTGAACGCTGCACTTTAGCAAATGCTTCAATAAGGAACGTATCTGTTGTATAAAAACTAAAGTAAAAATATCTGGCCATTTCAGGTTCAAGTATGCAGAGTATCACTAAAGTTTTCGTGCGATTTGAAATATTTTTTAAACAAGTTGAAAAGACACATTTTCAAAGAATTATTCTGATGGATTACAAATTTATTTAACTTCTCGATTTGCGCATATATTAAAAATCCCCCCCCCCCGGATGACACCTATCTTAAGAAAACTATACTTCACACATCAATACCTAATCTTGCAAACACGAGGCTTATTTCAACATTCTTAGTCCCAAAATGAATTACTGTTTGGTTATATGAGGCATCATGAGGTCCTGGTATATGCTCGTGCAATGCGGGAGGTGATATTTGTCTTTGCCGGTAAGTACGTTTTACAAATAGTGAAACATCAGTCACATTTCCAAAGATCCATGATATCCGAACCATTCGTTCGCTCCATGATGGCAGTCTGCATCTTCTCGATGTTTTCACGAGTGAAGTGTTGCTTCCAGTCGCCGACCACTCCCTTACGGAGGATGTGGATGTCGGTCGATGGGCAAGACTCCTGGTTGCTGATGACCTGAGCCGGCTGCAGGTGCGGCGAGTTCTTCTTAAGGACGTTAAGGATATCTTTGGGGTTCGTCGTCATAAAATTCTTCATAAAAGCCACGGTGCTTTTCTGCAGAACTTGCTGAAGAACTTCTTCGTTTTCTTCGAGCACTTTCCTGTGATGCTCCCCTAGGAACTCAGCCAACCTGAGCACGACACCTTTCTTGTTCGTCTGGAGTTCCTCGTACGTGACAAAGAATACGTTTGAGTCTCCTCTATGGCTATAACCGGAGAGTACGTGCTCAAAGTAGTCACCAAAGCCAATCTTTGCTTCGAGAAAAGCGTCAAGAAAGTCATCAAATGTTCCATTCGTGAACTCGGCTGCGGGACTTTCTCGTATCAGATAGTAGCACGATACGCAACAATCCCAGGGGTTCCGTGCGACGTAAATGTACTTGGCCTTCTCGCTGAGGCGAAGTTTGCTCATGGAGAAATGGGTCCGCAGGAGTCTGGGGGATGCGGTAGTCTTGACTTCTTGAACTTCGAGAAAAGGCGCCTTCTCCAGGAACTCATTGAACGTTTCCACCGACACTCCTTTAGACAAGATCAGCTGAATAATCTGCTGCACCCAGTGTGTCCCTGATCTGGGGTAGGTTACCTGCATCCACAAGAAAAAGACATAAAAAGAAGAGGTTCAGCAAAATGCTAACGAAAAACTTAATCACGAAGACAAGAACACATCTGCTGGAGTTATCCACAATGACTACGAGTTGATCATTCCGAGGTGAGCATGTAAACCATGGTTCAATGATTCGATTATTGAGATAATCTCAAGCGCAAACAGACAAGGACTACAGAACAAAAGAAGACAGGAGAAGCGCTGTTTTCTACTGGTCATCACATCTCATTTTCCATTCCATTTGACAAGTTCTTGTGCTTTTTTACTTTGTTTGTTTCAACGTGTGCAATAAATAAGACCGTCAGGTCATTCTGAGTAACGTAGTTGGTTGTATAAAATGAATACCAGTTTAGGTTTCTCATCAAAAAGAAGCAGATATATTTTTATATACATCCGCTATGTTAAAACAAAATTGATTACGTTCACATGTTCTTTCCTTCGAAGACCACTTTTTTTCATTTCAAACTGAGAGTCACGTGTATGCGGCATATCCAACGCCGTCATGAAAGCCACCTTTAAATATGGGCTCGTATCTCTTGGCTCTGTATAATATGGAGGCCGACTCGAAATCACGCTGGGAAAAGTTAGTCTCGCACGTAGTAAACAGAACGCGGGAAGCCCCAGCAGACAATAGCCACTCCACTCCTTTCAGCTCAAAGCTGACAGTGCGACGGGAGCTATACGTGATAGTTTGTTCAGTTACCCGTTTATGTTTCGCCACGTGATCACACCGCCAACCGTACTCACGCACGAATGAGCGGTGTTTGCTGATTCAAGGGAGGAGCTCTTGATTGGGTCGGCGACCGCGTAGATCCCGCCGCACCGTAATCCTAGGGGCGCATAAAATATAGAGGTGCCAGGAGCGACACAGGAAGGTTGCGATGACGCCACAGGGATGCAATATTACGAGGAAGGAGACAAACAACCGGTTTTCACCACTACAAGGTTCCGTTGCATGGTCTTGTTAGCTCCAGCAGCAGTCCGTACGGATGCTTGACGCGCTTGGGCGTAGAACACAAACATTTAGATCCTTCAGTTGGAGCAACATCGTCACACTCTAAAAGTCAGTGTACGACAGATTCTACCCTTACACTCCGTTTCATTTAAGTTAGACCGCAGCCGGCGCTACGACCTAACGGAGCCAATCAGGCAGCTTCAAAAGTAAAAGGTCATGGCGCTGGCTGTTTTTTTGTGGGTTTTCTATTACCAACTAAACCAATCACGCACACGCAAAAATAAACCCGTGGGATCGTGGCTCATTTACTGTACGTGAATGGTTTATAGTTGATGATAGTACACCCACAATTATTATTTCTTATGTTCATCAATGGCATTTGCTGAGAGTTTCATGTAAAATTATTTGAGAACGATTGTGTAGTATACAGAATAGTTTAGCGTGACGCGTATGCTTGTGCGTATTAGGACGATCTAGAAGTATTGCGAACTTTGTGTGACCGCTGGGGAATCAGCTTAAAAGTAAAAAAGTGTAAATATATTTGCTTTTCACCTGGTACAGCTTACCCAACTGCATATGAACTAAAAATGTAATACTTGAACGTGTAATTGTGTAACGCCCTCGAAAGGGAGCCTTTAAGGAATAATAAATGTAATTAAATGAAATGTAGACAGCTATAACTACCTGGGGGTTTATCTTTCGTCCACTTTAAAACGGGATGATCACATTGAATATACTCTTGCCAAAGTTAGTAAATTGTTATACTTTGTCCGAAGGATTTCTTTCTTTAGACACTTCACATAGCGTGAAACAGACCTTATATTTTTCTTTTGTCAGGTCAATTCTAGAATACGCAACTGTCATCCGGGACCCGCCTAAGAGTTACCTAGCACAAAACTTAGAGAAGTTCCAGAATCGGGCATGAAGGTCTGTGACGGGAGACTACAGCCCATACACAAGTTGTACTGAAATGAAAAATGGATTAGGTTGGGTCACTCTTAAACGTCGGAGAAGGTGTTTAATTTTCGATAACGTAAGACAAATAGACAGCACAGACGGCACACGTTTATGATTCGACAGGTGATCAGACAGCCGCCAGCACAGCACACCAGGCAGCTAATCAGACTATACAAAAAGATAGCACAGGCTTTCGACTTGCAACGTTCCGTTGAAAGTCGAAAGCCTGTGTTATTTCATTGTCTATCATGTCCCTACATGATTATCGTAAATTGAAAACCAAAACGCTCAAACATCTACAAGGTGTTTAAGTTTAAACTTTTTTCACACACTACCATGAACAGGCAGGTATTGAACAACGTTTGTTTATATTAGAGCCGCATCATATGTGTCTGCCAGATTGGTTCACTAAAAAGTGGCAGTTTCATTATCGATCTGACTGCTTTTCTTCATCATCTTTTGTCCGAACTATTAGAGAGCGGGATTTCCTTACAAAATAGCTAATCTCGGTTTCTGACGACGTTGTCTCTTATAAAAAATTAGAGAGTTTTATTGTAGTATATAAATGTATTCGTTGTTTCTCTTTTTGTGTTTGTGCTATATTTTGAATATGTTCACCATGTGTAAACAATTATTCTATTTTCCCCGCACATAATGCTTAACGTTTTATTGAAATATGGAAACGTATTCTTCATATCTTCTTTCTGTGTGGGCATGAATTTTGAATCAGACATGTACTAGTTTCTAAAAAAAGTAATTAAGTTACTTGGTATTCACATCAAAAAGTAATTTGAGTAGAGTTGAAATTACTCAAATGGAAAGTAATTAAGTAAATGATTAACTCCCGTAAAAAGTAGCGAATTACTTTTGAAGTTATTCCGATATTTCTTCATGGTAGCAAGAAAGTACATAGGTTTTTATCCCTTAGCAAAATTCTGCTAGGCAAATATAAAGCGGTTTATGTTTTCACAGAAATGCTTTAACAGCTAGATCTGCTTTTACGTTCCTAATTTGTTTGTACTTATTTGTTTTTGGACAATAAAGTACCGGGATGTATAATTTCGACTTTGAGGTTAAGCCCTCCCTGAGCTCGATTTGCAGTCAGTCTGCTTGTTTACAGTGTTGGCTAAAGTACATATAAGAAGTACTTGAATTAAGGTACAATGTAAATTAGATGTTATGTACTTTAAGTAAAGTAGTAACTACATCGGGTACAATGTACTCGAAGCAAAGTATTTTAAATACAATTTACTTTCAAAGCAAAGCACAAGTACTTTTTAACGCAATATTTCAGGATGCCCTTCCATCCCCTATACGGTGTTTTTTGTTTTATTTTTTAACTGGTATGCATTGTTTTAGGGGTAATCGGAGGTGCAAACGTTTTTTCGGAAATGGTGGCAAATATTGGAGAAAGTCGAGTCGCCACAGGGTAGTTGTTTTACTCTCGCTGACAAACTATTTACAGTAAAAAATATGAGGCACTTATTTGAACTGGTATTATAGCCGCCATTACTTCACTCAGAGAAATGACCAGATGACGTCCAGAAAGAAGGTAGCGAGTTTTCACATAACGATACACCATTTTTTTTGCGAATTTGAGGGTTGTATTTTGATGTCGTGAGTATTGCTTGGAAAGTACCAGAGAAAAGTGCTTCAGTGAAGTACAAGTACATGCGCAGAGAATGTACATAAACTAAATTACAAGTTCCATAAACCTATCTGAAGCAGTCATTTTAAAACCATGTTATTAAAGTACTTCGCAACACTACTTGTTTATTATTATTTTATGTAAAAACGTTGCGGGAATTACTAAGGGTTCTCGAACGATCTTCGAATCTTGGAAGACCTGCATAGTCTGAGTACACCACAAACTAGGGAGCACAAAATAAGTTTCAGAGCGGGTACTGCATTTTGTTGCCCCGTTGGAGTGAGGGTGCAGTGTGTACACCTCCTGTAGTGGGCGAGAGTTCCTACATTGCGGAGAGGTGGGCACAAGACCTTTCTTCGAATGCGCCGCCTCCTTAAGCTACGGACCAAAAAGAAAAAAAAAACAGTCTTGGGCGTTAATCCTGCGGTTACTCGGCCTCACTCGCGACGTGTCTGCTTGCTCCCTGTGACTCGTTGCAGGGTTCCTGAAGTGGGGAACTCGTGACAAGTTTACGGGGTGCTCGGATCTTCAAAATCCGAATCCTCCCCGCCCTTGCCTAATGGTTGTCGTTAGCAAACCTACCACTCAAATTCGAAAGTAATTTGTAATTTTGAGTAGAAGGTGCTCGGTAAAAGTAATTAAAGTAAACTACTAATTACCAAATTAAAAATGTAATTGAAAGTTACTAAACTACTCAGAAAAGTAGTTAAACTACAGTAAATTGAGTAGGGTATTTGAAGTATGTACAAATATGTTTTGAATATGTTCATTATGCGTACGCAATCTATGCACCCCTTTTTGTGTTTGTGCCCCCTCTTGTGTGAGTCTATCAAATTTGAATATATTCATTATGTGTTCGCGATGCATGTACCCCCTGTATAATGCCAAAGGACGCAGCAGGAATTTGTATAAAAAAGAAAGAAACACAGAGATAAAGTGTGATAATGGTGTACCTGTCTCAGACAAAAACTCACACTTAAAATATATTCATAGCAACCGAAGTTCAACAAAGGTACGACGCGAATAATTATTCTTAGACTTCTTCGTTTTTCGACCCGTACTATCGGCCATCTGTAATGGGCTAACGCCGCAATATCATTGATTAAAAAACAATCACAAGATAGCTGGATAATCTCTAGGCCCTGCCTGTCTTATATTGGCAGTGACTATACCAAACTACTATATAACTTTAATATGCGAGGCATAGTCTTTGAATATTACTTTTGATGTCTTTTGTATTTCAGCGATGGGAGCACATGTAGAGCGAAATCTTGAAACTAAAATATAGATAGTGAAAGCATACGTTTAATGCTTTATTAGCGAACATGACATGCACTGTAAGTATACGTTTGGGAGTACTTCATGAATACATAACTTCATTGTATTTTAGTGCATGAATGTTCTTCAAGCCGATCGCTAAATTAAGTGACATCTTTTTCTTATAGTACTTTAATATGTCTGCAATTGTACTTTTAGCACTCTGCTCTTTGAACAAATTATAGTTTTATGTGGAAACTGTTTTTTCTTTCAAATTAGATAAAATGAAAGGATCCCTAGAGCCGTACAGTTGTAGAAAACGTTTATACTATAAAAACGCCCATAAGCGATTTTTTTATAAATACAATTACTAAGTTTATTGCTTTTTAGTCAGCTCGAAAAACAAATCATAAGTTGTTTTCTTTGTTTTTATTTCACGGTAGAGAGAACGAAAATTTAATTTAACTATAATAAAATTAATTGTGTTGTAGCTCCATAATAGATCAGGGGTCTCCAAACGTTTCATCTAAAGGGTCGAATGAGGGACTTGTCGCAGACTCGAGGGCCGTACAATAGATAAGAAAATATAAATCAGGCAATACTAAAAAATAGGCCTAAGTAGGCATTTCTATACAAAAAAGAAATCTTAGACTGGAGCAATGATTCAAAAAGAATTGTTAGGTGAATGGATCTATATGTTTTCTTTTCAAAAGCAATATTTTTTTCACATTATGACATTCCAAAATAATTTTGACGCAGAGAAATCACCAGGCATAAATCAAAGCACCTCAGAACTTTGGCATATTCACAGAGGGCAGAAGACTAATGAAAATGGTAAATGATGTCAGATGATGTCATGCATATTGTCATGATGATGACAATATCTACTACTCATGACAGGACACAATGACGATACACATTAAAACGCAAAGTATTCTTTCTATAGTTAAACAGACATACAGTAGGTCTGCTTGTTTACAGTGTTGGAAACGTTTACAGTAGGAAACGTATACGAATAGTAACATTGGTGATTACAATGCACAATAAATAATATCGCGAGAAAATCCGCCCTTCGATGCTGTTTTTTCCCATTGTTTTTGGTGTATTTGTTTGCGCTGTTGGTGCGCGTCGGGGCGCAGTTGCTTTTTTTGGGCTTGTTTTTGCGTTTTGGGGCTGCGAGTCGCTGGAAATGCCGTGGTCGCCCCCGGGCTGTCTGGGTCTGGCCCGCGGGCCGGGGTTTGGAGACCCCTGAAAAAATAAACTAATACCCCGAAGCTAGCAAGAATGGACGACATGCCAGAGAGTCTAAAATAATTAATGATATTTATTGACAAACAATTTTTGAATGGGCCTGGAAGCCTATAAGAACATTCTTTTTGTCAATAAATATCATAATTGTTTGAGAATTCGGTGTTGTGTCGTTTCTTGGACTCTCCAATCTTTGGTTTTAGTTTAGGTCAGGTTAGGT
Source organism: Ixodes ricinus (assembly GCA_037355805.1). Taxonomy (NCBI): domain Eukaryota; kingdom Metazoa; phylum Arthropoda; class Arachnida; order Ixodida; family Ixodidae; genus Ixodes; species Ixodes ricinus. The sequence goes on along the minus strand of JAZHYW010042735.1, from coordinate 32,331 downwards.
TAGGTCAAGCATCCCCAGCTCGCTTTCGCCCTAACTTTGTTTTTATTGTTCCTACTCATTAATTCATTAAAGTTATATTTTGTGACACTACCATTGCTATCGAAAAAACAGCGTTTTCATACTGTCAAGGAATCAACGACATGGAGGGCCTTATATTAAGTACTAAATAAATATTTCGGTTACCCCAAAAAGAGAAATGACAGATTCAGAATGAACACATATAAGGACTTCACAGGCGTGTAAAAGAATTTTAATAATTTTGTCAAACAGTACAGTAAGCTTGAGTATTATCTTAACATGGACATCCTTAAGTCCTAGACGAAACAAATTGATTACTGATGTGTGAAGCGTTCTGAGAACTTTCTCGTCAAGATTTTAGTATTTCTATTATACTCATTGAAGCCTTAGTACAGTAGAACTAGGTTCTGGCTCTCATCAAAGCCTTAGTAGTCTCATTTATTCATTGAAGTTATAATTCTACTTATAATTCAGTAGACCCGATGACGTTCGTTGTTGCATGTATATGTGTGCCTTCGCGTTACCGTTGTCGTGGCCTTGTAATGATTCCACGGCCTCGTCAAGCTGTCTTCGCAACTTCGTTTTGTCAGGAAGACCGCTGCATTGTATGTACACAAAAAACGAAAGTTCGGAAACTTTGAACATACGCTGCAAGAAAATGACACACACACACACACGCAGACGCACACACACAGTACACACACACGCACACGCACACGTACACGCACACACGCACACACACACACAGCACGCACGCACACACACAGTATTTTCAGAAATCTATGAAAGAGACTCAAAGTGCACATTTGTCTACGATAAATGCAATTGAATTGTGGTGTGGCAATATTTGCCCAGGTAATATGCAGAGGCGCAAACGAATGTCTCCCGGAAAGAAGCGCACCTGAATGATATCGCCGTCTTGTGGTTCAAAGGTGGGAGTTTGACGGCAAAGGGTGGGGCTAAAGTAGACACAGCGCGCTTCGCCGTCGATGTCTTGAGTTACTGGGACGCGTCTCGACGTGGTCATTTCTTGGCCAGTTGCAGTGACGTCTGAGCTTCAATGAAGAATACTACGGAAGACAGAAAACAGCACATGGAACAATTTGTTTACGGGATTACTACTTGAATAAGTTGCCTACTCAAACGTGCTAGCTGCTTGACACGACCGACATGTAGGTGAAGCTGCTGATTCCTCTTAGAGCTACAGACGCTATCTCCTTTCGTTGTTTTATCTGCACACGAGGGAGAGTTTGCAAGTCTCCGGGTCACTCGCGTGTTCATTATAAAGATGTGGAATCTGACCCCCGATCCTGCTTTCTTCGACATGAGACCCCATATATGCAGATGTTTTGTCTGACGCCACAAAATTGACACCAAAACACACCACATCTGTGGGAAAATAACTCTCCAAAAAAGAAATCTGAATTAAAAAATATATATATAAATCATGACAACAGCAAGCCCCTACTCTTAAATAGTAACGTCTAATGCAATTTATTCAGCAATTCGTTCTAGGAGAAAGGTCCAATCTTCTACTATAATAATTCTGAATTCAAGCGCGACATCCTGTAGAGTCAATTTCACTTCGAGTACCTACCAAAGCTGCCCGCTCGCTCTTGCCGCCATGTCAAACTCCATGCTCCACTTCAAACTAAGATGGAGCGTAGATTTAAGAAGCAGTTTAGGAGTGCTAAAACCGAATGTGAAAATAACGTGACTACATTCTGCTTTTTCTTTCTTGCTTTTTTTCGGGGGGGGAGGGGAGGGGGCATTATATTGCCAGCGACTCTGCGTACAGCTGGTGGTATTACCTGCTATCAGCGGCTTTAGTGCTGTTGACCAGTGGTTCGAAAAATGAGTGCTAGGGCGGAAATACATTTATCTAAAGAGCGTCGTATGCGGAAATCACGCGGGCATACTTCTTGATAAGTACTAAAAGCACGACTACATGCCGATATAAAAGAAAATAAACGTTGCTTTCAATGGAAACACTCACGTCCCCTTGATGATCCTTCGAAGACAACGTGAACGTAGATCGCAAAAACGACAAAGAGCTATTGCAAGATAAAGCTCAACGGAAAATATGACTAGAACGAGACGTCTCAGCACAGTGGAGGACAAAGAAAACATGTGATTCAATGCGTATACACTTCCGAAGATAACACATGATGCTTGATATCAGGATATCGGTTGTGGTATCTCTTATCCCGTCCTCTGAAAGTCGAAGAGGGTCGGACTATGCTTTCATTCAGACAGGAACTGGCAAGATCAGTTTTCGTTCTTTAGTGCTCAAATGGACATGTTTTTAAGGATAAACGATCCTGCGTATGACCACCTTGTAAAAATTCCCTCGCTGCTACCCGTCGCGGGAGATGACAGAGCACACCTCTTCAACAGCACGTAGACATTTAATGACCGTTATCGCCCGCGCCGCGATCTTAAGAGCCCTCGCGCATACGCTGCGACGCCCTTCTATGAGCGGCGGAGCGCCGCTCGCGTGACCAGTTGCCCTAGGCACCGTCGCGGTAGAAATGACTAGTGACGATTTGGAAGATGGGCAACCTTGGCCAACGTTTTGGATCCCCAGGTTGCCCACACACTTTCCCCTTCCAAGGAAACAAAAAAGGGGACGTCTTAGAAGGTCTTGGGGGCCTTTCTTCTGGGTCAGCAAGAGTATTCGCAGATGGCCGAGCACGAGTCCGACATCAGTACTTTCGGACGGGTGTAGGAACAAATGGTCCCAGAAATAATGGTCCTGGAACTAGCGGTCCCGGAACAAATGGTCCCGGAACTAATGGTCCCGGAACTAATGGTCCCAAGTCCTAGGGAGAAAAATGGTCCCGTAAGAAGGTTGTTTTAAAACTAAGATATACGATGCAAGATACTTCATCCGTTATTCAATCAGTCGTTTTCTAGTTGAATGAAGAATCTCGTCTATAATTTGAGGACCGTTACTTCAAATAAAGTGGTCGCGAGTATTGAGATTAATTTTATTCAAAATCGTTAGAATATTTTCGAAATGAATACTGTCCAAAAGTTCTCTCCTAATTGTTAATTTAGTGACCCTATACGATATTATAGGAGTTATTACGTGTCTATATCACATGAGTGAATGACGTTTTAGCAAATAGCGACATTTAAGCAAATTGACGTTTTAGCGAATAATTGGGGCGCGTGTTAAGCCCCGCCCTCCGGTGCTGCGCTTACGCCGCTTCGCGGCGACAGTCTGCGGCGGCTCATTACAAAAATATGAACCCCCTTGGCCCAACCGTAAACGCCGCTTCTCGGCAACCGACTGTTCGCTAAAGAGTCATTCGGTGAAACGTGGGCGTTCGCTAAAATGTCATTCGATCAAGTGTGTGCCTCCCCCAGAGTCATACTGTTGAAGCCATTAAAGTCGAATTACTCCCATCTCGTCATGACGTGTGGTGGTAGCACACATAACGAGCGGAGCTTGATGCCTTAATAGCTGCATTAGGTTTCCATAGCGCAAAATATTTCTGAGCTTCCCAGAAAAATATAAAAACCGTTCGAATTCGTGCAACCGGCAGTCGCGAGATTCGGCGAGTGTTATTGGATTCTATCAAATTTATACGAAAACGCAGAAGCCACATTGGTGATATTTATCTGGGACCACTCTTTATTAGTTTGTACTTGGGACCATTAGTTCCGGGACCATTTATTCCGGGACCATTTATTCCAGAATTTTCCGTTCCGGGACCGCTTGTTCCGCTTCCCCTCTTGGACTATATCGATGCGGCTATGGTGGGTCTGATCACTGATCTGTATGTCTATTTGCTGGATCACGTTTGGCCAGCTCCGCCTATGGACCGGAATGCGGTCACTGGCGGCCATCTTTAGGTAGAGTTATATCATCTCTAGCCATCATTGTAATATGGCGGACAGCGCAATGGTGGCAGGCTACCATAAAAAGGCCGTAGATCTAGTACACTGTACCGTGGGTGATATTTTGTCTTTGATTGAAGTTGTTCGACGAAGCAGACTCTTGAAACCCGGCGTGAACGGTAGCCTCGTCTTTGAGGACCCGGCGAAAGTTCTACAAAAGCGCAGCACCGGGGAAAAGCAGCGCAGCTCGCATCGAAAGCAGATTCCGTAGTGGCGTCTGCTTTCGATGCTTCTTTCGATGCGACGTTTGAAGCGTGCTGTGCTGCTTTTCCCCAGTGCTGTGCGATTTCGTGAAACTTTTACCGGGTCCTCAAAGACCGGGCTACCGTTCACGCCGGGTTTCAAAAACATGTTTCGTGGCCCCGCCCTAGAACGACGCCTGTCCAACTGCGTGTACAAGAGCACGCCTACTTCCTCTTTCCTCGAAAAAAAAAAGCGAAGCGGGCACGAATATGATTGAACTTAGAGCAAGTATGCAGGCGAGCTGTAATAAGGAAAGACATACTAAGCCTTAATTGAGGCGAAATAAAGGGCGGACCGACACGAAACTCCGAACGCAGCTAAAGATTTATTTTACAGACCAGCTCTTTGAAGCCCTTTGAGTGACGAGAGAGCCATGTGGTCAGTTTGGATGCAAACGGAGCACAGTCAAAGCAGATGTCAAACTTCTTAAGCGCAACAATATTAATAGACACTCTTTTTCTGTTGTTAAGTAGTTTCGCTCCTCTCCGGTTTGCGTATAACTGAGGAAGAACGCTGTCATGTTTCTTCAGAAGAACGGCTCCCAGTCCGTAATCGCTTGCATCGGTCTGCAAGATGAACGGACGATTCATGTCGGGCAGATTGAGACAGGCGTTTTCAGTCACAGCCCTTGAAAAACACGCCGATGCGGTTTGCTGCTGTTACCATATAACCAATTCGCTTTCGTTTTTCTTTTTCTTTTGCGAAGCAATTAGTTTAGAGTTTTTGTTATCTCGGCGCATAGCGCAATGAAATCTTTATAAAACACAATAATTTCTAGATACCTCTGCAGATTTTTCACGTAGTGAGGGGGCGGCTAGTTCATTATTTACGCAACTTATCTTCATTCGGGCGCAGCGTGCCGTTATCTACAACAAAACCTAGAAGGTTGATTAGGGCGAGGCCATCTCAAGTTTATCTGGATGAATCGTAAGTTACGCCTGGCGCATTCGTTCGAGTATGATTCGGAGGTGCGCGAGATTCGCCTTGAACGTTCATGAAAACAACACCTGCGCCATCTATGTACGCCGTCGCAAACACCTACTTCGCGTCACCGAGGACAACGTCCATTATGCATTGAAAGCTGGCGGGAGAGTTGGACAAACCAAAGGGAAGGCGTACGAATTCGAACAACCCCCTGTGGCAAATGTGTGCAGTCTTATTTACATCATCCGGATGAACTTCGATTTGATGAAATCCACGCCTGCAGTTTAGGGTTGTGAAAACAGTCTCGTTCGCAAGGGCATACATCACCGAGGAAATACTAGGGAAAAGCTAACTGTCTCTGATTGACACTTTATTTAGTCGACTATAATCCACACAAAGCCTTGATCTACCGTCCTTATTTGGGGCTTGAACCACCTGCGAGGTCCAAGCGCTTTGGACGATCATTTCTGCAAGCGCCTATACCCAAACGTCGGCGCTTATGTGCGCGTGTGCACAAATGGGTCTCGCATTAAATCTCCAGGGTGGTGCATCCTTGGTTTCAATCCGGTGCCGCAGTACTTAAAGGGAAGATGGGGAGCTTCTTGAAAAAAATGAGTTAGAAGTGAATTCTAGTGTATTTTTACCCCGTGAACCCGAATACCCAAACCTTTTGCTGCGCAAGTGGCGTGAAACGCGAGAAAACGCGAAAGAAAGTCGCTGTCCGTGACGTCATCGACGGATCTTTTGGCTGCCCAAGGCTAGGGGCGGGGCTTCAGCCCTATTTTGAAATTGCTCTTATGGCTCTCCGGTGCGTCGCATCGAAATATAATTTTGATATCTGTTATTCTAAAGGCCAAATGAACGCAATTCAAGCGTTTTTTCTCAAATGCAGAAGTGCCCCATCTTCCCTTTAAGTTTTTATAGGTCCTTCTGTGAACATCGACGAGAATGGCTCCAGCAGCTGTTTGATCTGCTTCTTTTGGTTGTTTTCACAGAAACGGTTTTCCACAGCTTTGAGCACACTGTCTCGAAGTAAAGACACCTGTCCGATGAAGTTAAACAGAAACGCTTTTCCTCGAATACAATCCTGCCGTCAAGTACACGACGCTAATTCCGTTTCGCATACTTACCAATCTCCAGCTCGGGCAAAGTATAGTGAAACCCGCTCCGCCGCAATAAAATCCCGACAAAGGTTGATCGGCACTGGCATTCCAAGGAGGTACACGAAATATTGTCTTCGTTTTCTGTCACGAAAGGAAATTCGTAACCCCACTGCGCCGGCGGCAGTCAGTATTAACCCCGATGCTACATGCAATTTTACGTTTCCTGACCGGAGATATCAACTTTTTCTTGTTAAATTCCGCAAATATAGCATCCCCAATAAACGATATGTTTGCACTTGTATCTAAAAGAGGAGCCACTGGGGTGCCTAGTAGATTAAAAGTTATAGGAGGCTAAACGATTTGGGTCTAGTTTTCATTCTACTTACAGCTGGGATGAGCACCGCCGGTTTCACGGTTAGAGAAAGTGTTCCTACCGCCATCGGCTGGGGCGAGTCCATGGGCGCCCGGCCATCTAGAGCGGCCATCCTTAATGTTGACACTTTCAAACCGCCTCTGAAGCTTTGGATCGGCCCGGAATCGAAATCGGGCCGTCGTGTGGCTGAAAGGAAATCGCATTAGAGTCCAACTCAAATGTGGTTGCTTCGGGAAGTTTATAACCGAAAACAGTGCAAGCTGGCCGCCCAGAGATCAGTGCAAAGGCAGACGCGCCGGGAGTCTCATGACCGAGAACGGTGTAAGCTGCCCGCCCGATGATCGAGTGCAAAAGCAGACATGCCGGGATTCTCATGAATGAGAACGGTGTGAGCTGGCCGCCATGGTGTCGATGCAAAAGCAGACACGCTGCGAAGTCTTTTAATCAGCGGCAAAGCGCCGCTCACGTGGCCAGGTGCCCTTGTCCCCTCGAGGTAGAAATGACCACTGACAGATTGTCGGATGGTCATCCTGGACCAACGCTTTGGAGCCTGAGGTTGCCCTCAACCCATATTTTAGTTTTCCAGTGCTCTGGTGAACGGGCTGTTCTAAGGTTTGCGCCAGTAGTACGCTCCAAACTGTTTGAACGCTTTTTGTCTTTTTTTACAGATAATAATACTTTTTGTATCTTCTGCGAAGAGAGGAGAGGCAGGTACGAAATTCTGCATTCAGGACTTTGATAAGGTTCCTGCTCAGGTACAGACTGCAGGGGAGCAGTGATGCACATAGAAAATCAAAGAAACGAGCATAAAAGAACTATACACGCAATAAAGGGATCATTTATCAAGCAAAAGCTTTGTGGGTTAAGATGCGGTAGTGACTGTTTACATCATAAATAGGAAAATTACCTGTGCCTTTCTGGCAGCTTCAGGTATGGCATGATATTGTACCGATTCGTTTAGTAATTCAGGTAGATTATGTTTTAGTGACTGATGTACAGGTGCCGCTAAGTAAAACGGAGCGCCGGAGCGCCGACCAAACTAGAGTTCCTGTATAGGCTCCATACGGGAGCCAGAGTTGGCGTTTGATTCCACATGCCGCGTGCCGCTCTCGCCGCTATTCGCTGAGATCCGATCACGTGAGGAGCCGGATCAAGTGTCATGCAGCAAAGTAGACGTTGAACGCGCCCCGGCGTACGTTCCCCTGCTTCTGAGCGCGCCGCGCGCCCCGAACGCGCGGCGCCGCTATTCGCCGAATTCAGTCACGTGAGGAGCGGGATCAACATGCCGCGCAGGAAAGCCGGCGCTCCGGGTGTGAACGCGCAACTCTGGCTCTCGTAGGGAGCGTATTCGCGTCTCCAGCTTGACGCTCGCCCTCCAACGGCGGAAATGGGAAGCGCTCCAGTGAGGGTCGCCCGATTCTCCTGCTCAGCGGGCACGGCGGAACTGCTCGCGATCATGGCTCGCGAAGTGTGGTTTCCGAATGCAAACAACACTCTTCACTGTCCTAACGTGGTGCTGCAGACGGTATGGGATTGTACCTTACTGAAGAGTTTTAGTATTGCGCATAGAAGCAAACGCAAGCGGTGTGCGTTTGCGTTAGAGTTGCGTGCCCCACGTTGTGCGTGCGCCTCATCGCCATGCGCCATTCGAGACCGCAATTTTGGGCTCCGCGCACGCGCAGTGTGGAACACGCAAAGCTGACGCAAACACATGGGGCTTGAGTTCACTCGTATAGACCTTTTCTGCAAGTGCGCCGCCATCTTGAATTTACGTCACTTCCAGTATGGGCGAAAACATTGTTTTGCCTTTGCCACGCCAATAGAGGGCATTTAGGAAATAAGCGTAACCGTCACACTTTCTCGTTTTGCCTCCCCTTTATTTTTTTACTATTTGCAGGTTGAAACGTTGGATTATTTTTTCGCCGCCCATACCGGATATGCCTATTAGGTGGCTGGGGGCGAGAGTACACAGAAAAGGTCTATACGCAATATTAAAACTCACTACTGTTTCACCGGCCTCCAACGCCAATGAAACGTGCTGCAGTGAGCAGACGTTCAAGCAGGAATGCGTTCCTTCAAACTGGAAAGGCTGAGATGGGCAAAACGACGGCGAGCAAATACAAAAGTAGATAAATGTTATGAAAAAACTAGTAATTAAAATATATATATATATATATATATATATATATATATATATATATATATATATATATATATATATATATTCTTTTTTTGAAGGGGGGGGGTATTTGGTTTGGAAGTATATTGGCGGCGATTTTGGACGTTTCGCCGATTGCCAAAAGTCGCGACTTTGATAGCACATAATACTTTACCCACAATTAATGAAATTTTACATGGATTTCTCACATTAGCTAGAATGTTTTCATTGATTTTAGAATATTTTTTTATTGGTAATTAAAAATGCTGCAATTGGCACCAGTGATATTTAGCACACTTTTCATTGTCATCTTTCTTCGCGCGTTTAAAATTAGATTATAAGCAACAAAATATCTTAGAGCTTGAAAAATTATTTATTCATATATGTGAATTTTAATATTATTAATATTAATACAAATCGCGGCAATGTTCGCCTCCAATTAACGCCAATATCACGAGAATAGGCTATTTAACCATAATAGTCTTTCCAGAAAGGTATAATTCTGTTTTCTTTCTAGAATATGAAAAACTCTGACATCGTTATCAAGATAGACAAACAGTCAAACACTGGATGTAATATGAAGTCCTCCGCGTCACGCAGTGCTATAAAACACACACACACACACTTCAGCTGTATGACTCGGATTCCCTCTTTGGGTTACTGCAGTGAGAGCAGCGTTTATTCATTTATGGGTTTCCTGGGCATATTGTAAACATCAGAATTATGTTCTTATTTTTGTCCTGGGAATAATGTTAAACCAATCATTCATCTAAATACCCAAAAAACAATGAAAAGGCCCGCAGTTCATTATTTCCCATGACAATTATCTGAGCGAGAAAAAGGCAGCGAGAACGCACAAATATTAGCACTGATTTTTGAGCAACTCCAAATATCAGCCTGGATCGAACATGTATGTCACAAAATAAAGATTCTGCGAACAACTTTTCTAAGTAAATAATTACGAAGTGAGACACATCTTGAGTCACGAAAGAATCCGAAATTAAGACCTATATCAAGAAATTAAATCCAAATAGAGGTAAGTTTCGGTTTCGCTCCAGAATTAAAACGCGCATCCTTCCGTAAATAATGCGCTAAACGCCGTTCTTGTTTTCAGGTTAAAGAGCTGACCTGCGCTCATAACACCCTAGCTTCCTTGTACTACCAGAAATAATTTAAGCCGCTCAGTGAAGCCAGCACACTAGACAAGCTCAGCAGCGGCAGGCATCTCTGACCCTCACTAAACCCGCCATCTTGGAAAATGAGTGGCGCCACCTATAGTTAGTTGGAGTCGCGAATACAGGAACTCTAGACCAAACTGCATCGCAGCGCTATCTAGCAGCGACGGCTGGAACTGATAGGCTACATGCGCGCATGCGCACGTGCCTTCCGCGGGGCCTCCGTTTTCTTCTTCCGACCCTCACGTTATCGGTGGCTCGAGCGGCGCAACGCTCTTCCTAAAAACGCCACCAGGTGCTGAGCTGGCGCGGAAAGATAACCCTGGGGAAAGTGGAAAAGAAGGGCGAGTCGGGCTGCAGATAAGCGCCGCGGCTCGTGCTATCCGGCGAAAGCAACCTTCGCCTGCCAGCTCACTAGCGCATCCAGGAATTTCAAACCGAGAACGCACGTAAAATGAAAAGGGATAACAATGCCGTCCTCACCGCATTGAGAATATCAGGCGCAGTAAATCGTTTTTTTCCTCCAGACTGATATGTTTCAAACGCTAAATGTAAGAAAGGATCGTTGTCAAAACGCCGAAAACGATTTACTAAAACACGAATGTCGTCACCTCACATATGACGATTATACCATCTCGGTCATTGACCCTTCATTTGCGTATGAGCGGCAGATGCGAACACGTTGCTGTCACCTATCAATTAAGTTGTATGATTCTTCGAAACAGCGCTATTTAATTGACAGTGTCATCCGAACCGGAGGCTCCAAATGATTCCTGCTGGAAGAGAAACATATAGTTTATACATTGCTGAGTCATATCTTAGATATTTGAGTAAAATTCTTCTGTTGGCTGCCATTCTTATTTACCTGGGTATAGATACTGGTTTTTTTTTCTGGTCTTAGTTGTCTCTCAAAAATTGGGAGGCGAAAAACAGGGGCTCTTTCTCAGGCCCGTAATCGAGGAGGAATGGGATTTTCTAGAAACCAATCGCATTCCGTTTTCATCGTGTCCTATTTATTAAAGGGACCCTGAAAAGAAACAAACTGTTTTTTTTTATCAGTATGGTTGGAACACGCGTGTCAAAAAACTAGTTTGAAGCGAAAAAAAACAACAAAAAAACTTAGAGTGATATTGACGGCGTTAGACGCGATTTTGTCGGCAGTCACTCTCCCTTTCTATGTGTTTTTCTCTCGGCATTTCAGGCGCGTGGAGGACAGGTGGACCGGCTTCTCCTTCACGGCCGAGATGGTCATTCCGGAATGACCCGTGGCGTCATGGACATCGCGCGCAGAATTTCAAATAAATCTCTTGCCGTCTAGATTGATCTAAAAAAGTTTTTGTTTTTCACGTAAAATTTGATTTTAGACACAGGTGTCCCAACCAGACAGTTTAAATATTTTTTTTTCTTTTCAAAAACCCTTAAAAGGAAAATACATAAAAAAATTTTTGCTAGAACATTGCGTCAATCAAGACTATGGTATAGGAAGGGTATTTTCGCCTTCTGACCCATTCTGGAGTGAATCTTTGAAGAGTTTACGCAAACTGAAGAAGGTATACAATTAAGCGAGTGATTGGGGGACACGTTAGATATAGATAAAGAATGTTTCTCTTTATTCAGCTATTAATTATTTTTATTTATTTATTCAATTATTATATAATATATATTAATATATTACAATATTGATAATATAGATGTGTTTAATTGTAGCATGTTATAATATTATTCTTATTTATTTATTTATTTAAAAAAGCCCGAAAGAAACGAACCCTGCATATACAGCATGATTTGAGTATGCGCAATAGCTCTCCTTAGATAAATATCGTAGGCGCGCCTACACGCCCAGTTCAGTGATACGACAACTTTTGCCACGCGATAAGTGTTGGAAGGATTTAGGCCCTGCTCAAAAATTGAGCACACCACTCACGGGAAATGCCGGCGAGAGTGCCAATGGAAGTCAGGCGAGATATTGTTCACCTGTCCCTTCAAGGTGTTTCGCCACGAAATATATGTAGCATCACGGGACGTTCGATGACAGCCGTAAATAGGATCATTCAGGCATATAGCGACGAGGGTGGCAGACTACGAGACGCTGAGCGCCCCGGCCGATATCGATGCACGTCAGAGGAGGTCGACCAGCTGATCGTTGCGGCAGTAGTAGCGGATCCCTTCGAGAGCGCTCAAGAACTTCGCGACGCTCTGGACCTGGATGTTAGCCTCGCAACGATTTGGCGACGATTGCGAGAGGCTGGACTCCAAGGTTGCGTGGCTGCTCAGAAACCTTACCTCACCTATAGACAACGGCGGCAGCGACTAGACTTTGCTCGAGCGCACGAAGACTGGACCATCAGTGAGTGGGGTGGAGTTATCTTCACGGATGAGTCGATGTTCAGCTCGAGGTGGGACCAGCGGCGCCGAGTTTAGAGGCCATACAACACGAGGTATTTATTAAGACCCTATAAATTCATCTTATAACAAATAACCAAAAATATTAATTCTTACATCGTCCGATTGATACTTCGACTCGTTTCTTAACGTTAAATTGAACTTTGTGATCTTGCACTTTTAATTTATTCGGCGGTCGCAATGTTTTAATAAACGAAACAAACATTTATTGTTTTTTTTTGGTTTTGTCCGCATTTGTGCAAAATTGTTCTCTACGGCAAGCATTTTATGTCAGCGCTACATACAAACAAAATAAAAAAAATGAAAAACGTTTACAATTCTTTGTAATGCCGAATTAGAGTGGACCTCTTGAGGAGGAGGAGAGGAGGGTACGGAGAGAAGGGTATGCCCCTCCTCCCACTCCGTACCCTCCCCTCTCCCTCTCCTGCTTGCCTCCTATCTAACGGGATATCTTCGCTAAATTTAGCGGGGACAGTTACTCATGATGCAGCGTGCGGTTACGCCGACGCCGATCAACCCGGAGACGAGAGCCTAAGAGCTGGCTCTGAAATGTCTTTGTGTTTATACTAGGTATCAGCCTGATTACGTTTCCACCGTCCTCAGCAGTGGCCGCTGCTCCGTAAACGTGTGGGGTGCTGTGAGCCTTGCGGGACTCGGACCACTGGTGAGGCTCCCGCCATCGTTCAACTCGACATCCTGCTGTGACCTGCTGGACAACACCCTGATCCCCTACGCACTAGATGGTCCTTTTCAGGATGGCTGTTTTATCTTCCAGCACGATTGTAGCCCCATTCATACGGCAAACTCCGTCCGCGCACTTCTGGAGGAGCGAGCTGTGCACGTCCTGGATTAGGTTCCCAAAGGAGCAGATTTTAATATAATAGAAAATGTTTGGGGAACGCTAAAGACAAGGCTTGCGAGGATGAACCTGAGGACGGCTGGCGCGGATGATCTTTGGATGGCTGTCAGAGGCGAGTGGGAACGCCTTAGTCAGAGAGCTGGCTATGTCGAAGCCCTTTTCGAATCTTTGCCCGGCCGTATGCAAGAAGCAGCTCGCTTGGGGGAGCCGTGACTCACTATTAATCATGGAAAACGAACAAGTATTCTGCATTTTCCGGAATATCTTTCTTTTATTGCGACTTTGACGTGGAGGTTCTTATGTGTGTTGCACTCTCGTCTCCCAAAGACTGTGGCGGTTTACAGGACTATGACAAACAAGAAACAATGCTTTGTATAAAGTGACAACGGCTAAACAAACATTGCGTCTTGAACGGTGACTAAAAGCTTCAAAATAACAAATTCTTCTGTTTTCACATTGAAAGCGTTGGTCCTTCTCCGAAACCGGAGGAACTGCCTTGCTTTTGTTTTGTATTGCTTAATACAAATTATTTAGTTTACAGTTTCTCGAATAGAATGAACCGTAATTAAATAGACGTGGCATTACCCTTTTGTTGTTGATATGACGAAGCATATCACTTGTAAAAATGTCATAATTGTTCTTCTATGTAAATAAAATGCATACATTGTATTGTTCTGAACGAATTTATTGTGGTGAACAGACATTTGGCCCCTTTGATTAAGCCTAACACTTCAGGGATCCATTTTTTATACGGCCCGCGTCTACAAGATGTCCTACCCCTAAAGTCAATAAGCTGCAACTTCGCATCTAATCTGGCCAGACACGCAGCAGTTTGCTTGTTCCAGCACTCAGTTGTCTCCATGAAATGTGCGCAGAAAAAGTAGGAAACGCATGTGCAATGAGACCGTGCGCAAGTCGGGAGATACCAAGAAGTAGTACCACATATTTTGGGGGAAATAAAACATGCGGTTGCGTTTTTCGACGGGCGAATGGGAACGCGACTAGAAATGACTTTTAGCGAAATGATAGCCGCGATCTTCGTACCATAAATAGGCTCCATGTTCGAATGAGTGGCGTTTGAACTGTCGTGTCAGACGTCCGATTGGACGGTTCTGTCGCCTACGTGTTTCGCATTTTACTGTTTGAACACGACGACTTGATCGTAGTCACGGCACTATAGTTTCTGTGACTTCTGCGACTGCGTCGTGGTCATGTAGAGTCAAGTTCCTGCGAGGGGGTACTCTTGATGGAACCCTCTCGAGCATGTTATGACACGGCATGAATTCATGTGGAATACTGCATGAACGTTTTCAAATATGAAAATGTGCAGACGGGCACAAAGCGCAAGAAAAACACAGGGTGAACTGATTATTGATTGCATCGAATTGGAAGGAAGAATTATTTTGTTACTTTCTTGTCATCACAAACCGTTCTCGTTTTGAAATTGCTCACTGCATGAGTAAGCTGGCAAGCGAAGGTTGCTTTCGCCGGATAGCACAAAGGGCGGTGCTCATTGACAACATTCGCCCTTCTCCCCCACTTGCCCTCAACTTTATCTCCCCGTGCGAGCGGAACACCTAGCGGTGTTTATCGGAACAGCGTTTGGCAGCTCGAGACGCCGATAATGCGACGATCAAACGAGAAACACGGAGGACACCGCGAACATTACGCGCGCATGCGCAGACGGCACCTATCAGTTCCAGCCGGCGCTGCTAGATAGCGCGGCGATGCAATCCGGTCGCTGCTCCGGCGCTCCGTTTTACTTTGACGGGAACTGTACATGTGTTGTGCGAGATGGGACAAGCCATGCTTGTATATGAATGTGAAAGTCTTGTTCAGATTCAAAATTTCAAGTACCAAGATGTTGTTTGTGAGCAGAGCTGATCTGTAAAGGCAGGTGACTTCGGACTTGAACAAAAAAAATATATATTTAGGAAGCGTAACCGCTGAAAATAGTTTGCTGTGCTTTCGTTCCGTGCGAGATTAGCTAACATTATAATTTTTTTTTCAGTACGAGCAAGGCTAAGTTTGTTTCGCTTTGTAGTTGTATCCCATATGAGATGGCACAAAGTTAGGTGAGGCATTGTGCATTGCAACTAGAGCATTTTACAACATTTTTGTTTAATATTAGTCGATAGGGTGGATCTATGTTTATTCTTCAGGCTGTTTATTTTTTTTTTGTAATTTTTGTACGAACGTGATTAAATATGAACGTATCATGTGCGGTGTTCGGAAAATAAAGGCCCAAAGATATTATTTCTCTTACAACTTCTATTTTATGATTGCGAAAAAAATATCTGCTTGTACGCAAATTAATTTTTTTCTAGTTCTAAAAATGGCTTTAATTTCGCTAAGGTTTATTTTAAGACACTTAGCATCGATATATATATATATATATATATATATATATATATATATATATATATATATCTTTATTCTTTTAATAATGAGATTTGTGATTTTTAAACCATATAAGTAGGTTTCAGTAATTAGAAGAGTCATATCGTCAGCATAGTCTTGATGATGTCACTATATTGAAAATGTCAATAATGTACAGTATAGACAAAATAAGAGGACCTTATATGCTGCCCAGGGCACAGCTGTTGTAATAGTTTCGGTCAGAAAACAAGTAGAATTTATACAAACACATCGAGACCGGTAATCTAAGTAAGAAGGGATTCGTAACGCTGCACTTCCTCTACCACCATAAAAACAAATCTTAAAAGTTTAGTATTTTATGACTGATATATTAGGACGAGCGCTGGTCTACCGTGGCTTGACGTCAATAAATATTCCTAGAACGAGCTTTTTATTCTCAAATGCATCAGCAATCAGTTCTTTTTTGTGTGAAAAATGCAGTTCCTGTTGATCGGTGCTTTCGAAAACCAAATTGTGAGTTTGAGAGAAGCTTGCGTTTGTTAAGAAAGCTTGTAAGATTCACATGGATCATTTTCTCAAGGCCCTTGGACAGTAGGGTAAAATTGATATTGCCCTATTGTTAGTGAGATTAATTTTATTGCCACCGTTGTGCACCTCCATTTTTTTTTGCTCTTTGCATTTCTCTTGTTGAAACACTGGTCGTTAAAGCGAGGTTAAGAATGTACGTAAGAAAGGCAGAAATTATATCCATTACATATTTTATGTTTTAATTTGCAGTTTATTTATGTCTTGGGATCTGGTATTTTTAAGGTCTAATTTGTGTCCTGAACGCGGTGTGCACGTGGTGTGAACGTGGAGTCCCATACAAAAATGGTCTATGGTCGTCTATGGAAAATTATATGGCAGGCTATCACCCCTATAGCCCTCTATGGTCGGCCATAGAAATCCATAAAGACAGCTACAGCCAGCTATAGAAAAATCTATGGCCCTGTGTCTAAAGACTGGGAACCATTAAATTTTCTTTACCCGCCTATAGAAAATTTTATGGCCACAAGTCTAAAGACTGGAACCAATAAATTGTCTTTAACCGTCTATAGAAAATTTTATGGCCCTATGTCTAAAGACTGGGAACCAATAAAATTTCTTTAGACGCCTATAGAAAATTACATGGCCCAATGTCTAAAGACAGCGAACCAATAAATGTTCTTTACCCGCCTATAGAAAATTCTTTGGCCCCGAGTTTAAAGACGGGAAACCAATAAATTGTCTTTACCCGTCTATAGAAAAATTTATGGCCCCGCGTCTAAAGACTAAGAACCAATAAATTTTCTTTCCACGCCTATAAAAAATCAATACCGGCCAGCGCTTAAAGTCTCCCGTAATTTGAGGGGGTCCCTACAAGAAGATTGAGGGGGTGGGGGTTCTGACGAGATGTACTAGATGCACATCAAATAAACCCCACTGCTGACTCTACCCACGCTGTACCTGTAATCTTCAAATTGCTAATCCCCAGATGTCGAATCCCCGTAAAGCAAGCTATTTTATTGCAAGATATGATTTTCACACTATTACGTCATTGCCATGATTGTTCAACCTTGTATTGTGCGGCGTCGCAGACCTTCTACGGTATGGGCCATCGGCCTTTCTGCGGCGTCGTGACTGTCCTGAGTTGGAATAAATATTATTATTATTATTATTATTATTATTATTATTATTATTATTATTATTATTATTAATGTTGGACCTGTGGAGGAGGGTCTCAGACCATCCTTTAAAATCAGTGGGGGGTCTGAGACCCCCTGAGACCCCCCAGACTTTAAGCCCTGCTACCGGCGCTTACTGTTTTAGTAAAAACGCTCCAGGTTAGAAAATTAAATCAATACTAATTTTCTGTAATGCCGGTGACAAACCATGACCTAAGATATGTTCTCTGCTGTTGCAACGAGTCGTGAAAACCAGTAATATTGTTTGTTTGAAAAATCCATTAGAATACTTGTGCAACAATTAAAATTAATTATTACCCCCAAAAGGGAAGTAAATTACACTGGCGCCGAACACTGCAATCAAGCAATAGCTTTATTGCAATCTTCAGCACCAGTGTACTGCATGTCATCACTGCATTGTAAACGTGATTCATCAAACTTATTAAAAAGATAATTAATACATTTTAGTTATATAGCCTAATGATCTACCTTTGCTTTTTTCAGGGTGTTGAATTAAGAGATGGGGGCTATTCCAAGAGACAATTCAAATAATATATTAAGTACGAGTAATATTCGCTCCACCTCTACGTGTTTTTGCGACAAATAATGGGTCACCGAAAAAGTCGGATACAAAAATTAGACTGCCATATATACAGCTAGCGCGAACGTAGCATATGAAGAGAGGGGTCCGGTATCGCGGCGTTGTTGCTGTTGTGTGGGGTAGTGTTCTGCCTGTGTTCTGTGTATTCTGTATGTTCCGACATGTACGTATTATCTACTATTCTCTACTACTATTATAATACATCTACCATGTAGCGTTACAAGACTTGAAGTAAAATTTTTTTAGAGTTTGCTGGCTAAAGAGAGTTATAGGGTAAGCCATAGAGAAGTCTTTAGCCAACCATTAGACAAGCTAAAGAGCGCTATGGCTGGACAGCGATAGGGCCATAGACAAAGCTAAAGAGGCCCATAAAGGCGACCATAAGAAATGCTAAAGACAGCCATACAAAATTCTTTAGCTAATTGGGCCAAATAGCTAAAGCCGACTATACAAAGAATTTTCTATAGCCGACCATAGGACATTTTTGTATGGGGTGTACGCAGCGCTTGATCTTATCGTGTTCTCGCGCTGCTGTCAGAATTTTAATTTTTTAAATATTTATTCTGGTCGTGCGTTTTGCAACGGCCTTCTAGTTCCGCTGTATTTTTCTTTATTAGCATTAATCTCTTTTAAAAGAAAAAGAAGAGCTTGTTTGCGCGGGCCTCTGTCTGCGCGTGGAAGTTCTGTAAACCTTTGGTTGTTAGTCAGCGTATGTTATGTGTCCTTCTTCTATTTTGTGTACTGTCCCTTTTGTGCTGTTTCTCATTATCCCGTTCAACCAACCAGCCCAGCGAGGTATCCTGTTACGTACGAATAAATTTCCTTTCTGAAGTAGGAAAAATAACACAGATTCATTAAGAACTAATCGCGATCTTACAGGCGTATCTGTAGTGTTATTTGATGTTTGAACAATATCAACAAAGTATTTGTTAAAAGTGGTAGCAAGTTCTAGCCCCGACACTTTTTTACTTTTAAGTGTTATTTAAAAAAAAAGAAGGTTCTTAAACTGGTTTCAACAAAGAGTTAATGCGTTTCCATAAAACATCTTCCTGTTTTGTTGTAGCATCATTGAAATTATTATCACAGTAATTTGTTTTTACCTTGACTCAGATCAGAATTTAATTTGTTATGGAAAGATTTGAAGCACACAATCGACTTGGATCTCTGTTTTTGACAAATATTTCGAAAAGTTTGCTCTTTAATGTTCATTTTATGAACTAGCTCAGGTGTAACCCATGGCTTTCTTAACTTTTTGTATTTTTCTTTTTTTTTTGTAAGGAAAACAATGTTCATATATCTTCGTTAAAGTAGATAGGAAAAGGTTGGAAGCTTTATCTGCTGTTTTCTTCAAGAAAACATAACTCCAGGTGGTATTAGCTATAGTAGGAAATTTTTCCATTTTTTGGGGAGTCATTTGTTGAACGACTGACAGCTCCTGCGATAGCCTTGATGTTTTATGACGAGGGTTAAAGTCACCCCTCATAAAAAATGTGTACTTGTTGATACACACAAAGTCAAGGAATCCGTATAAAAAAGCCAGAAAATGGCGAAAGTTTCCTCAGGAGGCCAATAGGCAACGCAAACAATATTACAATCATTAAACAACGTTATAAATTCCTAGTCATCTGTTGACACAGAAAATTTACTGATTGCATAACGACACCGCCGCACCTTTTTTGTGGTCGATTTAGCACGAAATAGTTGTAATTAGGAAGAAGAAATGGACTTGAATTATCATAATATCAAGTTTCGCTGATGATAACATCAAATGTGGAACCTCTTTTACCTAACAGCATTTCCTCATCGCAAGGTGTACTGCACATGGGGCGGACGTTTAAGTGATAATATTTGATAATTTTCAAAGATCAGCAGAATCTAAAAAAATCTTGCAAACTGCCATTCTTACAATACCAAAATTACTTTTTTATTTAACTTAAACTATTTTTAGAGGACGTTACTAGATGGTATTTGTATGATTGGAGCAGCATACATTTTCCGTATGCTGCACCTGGCCGTTCCTGACCCAAACATACTTTCATTTTGCCTCGCTCTTTTTGCTAGTAGTTTGATCCAACAGCTTCTTCAGTTTAGGACAGAGGTGTTCACTAACACAGATGGGGTCGTTTGATATTAGTTCAATGCTCGTTCCCAGTAAGCCTGCGTCGTCTCAATTTCTGAAGTACACTGTTCCGTTTCGCCCTATGAACAAGCGGCACGACAATGTTTTTTGTTAGTCGAGCTGTTTGCGACGGCAACACGATGGCATATTTTAATGTCTTTTTTTTTTTTGCAATGGGCTCACAAATTTGGTCCCATATTTTTTTCCAGTAGCGTTCAGAGATTCTCAATTGGTTCTGTAGGTACACATTTTATTTCAATGTTTGCATTCCGAGAGTACTGTTCCGAACTCAGGATACCCATTTCGCTATCCTTCACTCTTCGAGCAAGTTCGTCGGACTTTTTTTGACGAAAATATTCCTTGGAGAAGGAAAAGAAGGCGGAAAAAGGACAAACACAAATCTCCAAACACAGCTAGGGGACTGGTGTTTGACCAAAAAATTCCCTTGGTCCTGATATCGAACCAGGGACCTCTCCATTTCCAATGGAGCGCTATACCAACTGAGCTAACTTGGAGTAAGACGCCAGTAGAGCAAACGGTTTTTATCAGCTGCCACGAGTCTAACACCAACAACGGAAAACGGTCTGTATTTTCGGGTTATGATGATAATGTAATAAATGCAAAGGTGGAAGCGAGCTGGCAAAGAATGACGGAAATAATCTCTGGAGAAGGAAAACAAGGGGGACAAAGGACAAACACAAATCTCGAAACACAGTTTGGTGACTGGTATGTGACTGCAAAAATCCGCCTGGTCCTGGTATCGAACCAGAGACCTCTCCATTTCCAATGGAGCGCTCTACCAACTGAGATAATCAGGAGTTAAACGACAGCTGAGAAAACCGTTTTTAGCAGCTGCCATCAATCTAACACCAACAAGGGCAACCGCCTGCATTTTAAGGTTATGATAATAACTCAATTAACGCAAAAGTGCGAGCGAGCTGGACTAGATTGACGAAAATATTCTCGGGAGAATGAGAACAAGGTCATTCTTGTCCAGTTCGCTTGCACCTTTGCATTAATTGCATTATCAACACTTTGTATGTAGCCTTTCATTGTCTTTTTTTCAGTGATTTGCTATTCTCAAGTGCGGTTTTGACCTGTTTAAGAGCGCAGCTCTTTGACGCCCATTTCCGGCTTGAGCGGCGTCGCCGTCGCCGTCGCCGTTGGCGTTGCCGTCGGCATAACCGCGCGTTGCGTGCAACCTGAGTTGCATGCAACTCAGCGTTGCGCGTCGCGTTGCAGGAAACTCAGGTTGCATGCAACGTGAGTTGCATGCAACTCAGCGTTGCATGTCGCCGTAACCAAGCCTTGCGAGGTTACGGCGGTGAGGTTACGGCGGCGGGGACTTCGGAAGGTTGCATGCAACTCAGGCTGCATGCAACCTGAGTTGCTTGCAACTTCCCGAAGTCACGTGACCTTCAGGCCACGTGACCCCCAAGTTCACGTGACCCCCCCCCCCCGACATCACGTGCCCCCCCCAAGGTCACGTGACCCCTCCCCGTGCCATCGCCTCCTCCTAAAGAGCTGCGCTCTAATTCGGCGTTACAGAGAGTTGTTAACAGCTTTCATTTTTTTTCTCGCGGATATCATTGATGCATTTTAAGCTCGCCTTAATGTTTCGTAAATCTTTTTAAATTTCTCTGTCAAAAGTGTTTCCGAAACCCCTCAGTTGTCCTTTAATTTCCTTTTGTAAATCCTCAAAAGCACACAACATTTCTGTAGTCAGTTTACAATTCCAAAAAGTAATATTAAAATACACAAAAATAAAAAAAATTCAATGAATACTTCAGCCAAGTACCCAGGTAGCGCAGCAAAAAAGCGCGCTACAAGCTTGGCAATACTAAAGTAAATGGATAATAGGGAAGGAGCACCAGATCCCCATATCGTCGCCATTTTGGCTCATGATATGAGCAATTTTTCCTTGACGTCCCCATTCTTGCTGAGCCTATCTAAATCCACTGGTGAAGGGTAGTTTTATAGAGTTGTTTCCTGTATACCAAAATTTTGATATCCACACCCCGGCGAAGCAAGTGTATATATTTGCACCAACACCATGTGCGATGTCGCTGCTTGGAGTCATTAAAAAAAAGTTGGGGCTCCGATCCACGCTGCGAAGGTGATTGGACAGCGAAGCTGCAGTACCACCCGAAACGATCGCCCACTGCACATAGACCCCTTTTACGGCAAACACCACCAGGTGGTCGTCCAGTCTTTGACCTTCAAGAGAACTTCCAGATCATAAAAATGAATGAACGTCGTCTACCTTAACACCGCTGCTTAAAATGTAGATGAAACGTATAACACCCCCCCCCCATTCTCCAGGTGAACGCCAAAAGAAAGATTGAGTTCCAGATCTGTAAAAATGTTTAAAATATTCTTATAAACCAACGTGCCTCTTGTAATGTGTAATATTGTACAGCTGCAGGCCCTCGTTAAATCTCCAGCTTTGATGCCCGTGTAGCATTTATGCTTTCTAGCACTGGTGACATAAGCAAACCCAACAGGCTTGCAAAGACTGTGGTGCGACCGGAAGTCGCTTGGGACGCAGGCGGCAGTTCATGTTTGTAAATAGCAAAAGGCTCTATACGCTTTGTCTCTGTCCCCTTCTTCGTCCTTGTTTATTCGGTGCTTTCCATTCAGCGGCTCTATATCGAATGATTGACGAAGAAAACTAAATATACTGTACCAAATATTTTTATATGTGAAAGGATAGTGACGCCACTCCCCTCGTCGCAAGTTGCCATCGCTGCTGCAGCTTACAGATGTAATATGTATCGAGAAACGTATGCGGTGAGCACTACGTGCTTCGCATTGTTATCAAGAGCACCTTAATTATCATCAATTATGTGGTACGGACGCTTGTTTTGTGCTTGTTCTTTATTGAAACGAACCCTGTACTTTACGTTACATGCGTCCTATGCACTTTTCGCTTCAAACGCTGAAGGTTTTTTTTCGTGAGGACGACGACACGAAACAAATTCAGAAATCAGACCTGTGAGTCTTATACAGCTTGGCTGTAAACGTCGTATTTTCACCCACAATGTGCCAAGAAACGAAGAGGGCAGCTGTATCACGGTCACGCAATGCGTTTGGAATGGGCCGTCACGTAGCTGAGGACGGGGGAGCGATGTGGTTAATTCTCATAGCCGTCGTGTTTGGCGACGTAGATGCCACTGACGTCAGCCAGAAGTGATCCGAGAAAGTAAGTGCACGGGTATAAGCGCGGTGGAAATTTCTAAAACAATCCAACATTACGTGTAGCAGCATGGATACTGCCTAAGGGCAATTTCGCATAACGTAAGTAATGTTTGGAAACAAATCTTTCAAGCAGACAATACGTTGATTCTCTCTTCGTCGCGCAATTCATGGCGGGCCACAAGGGCTGCCCCCTTCGTTCGCATCGCGGGGCACGGCGGACGGTTAGTCCAAACTTCCCTCTCCTCGCGGCAAAAAGTAAAAAAATATATTTTTTTTTCGTTTTGCGCGCGCGGCAACGGCAAGGGACAAAATCGAAATCCCTACCAAGTGTCGCTTTTAGAGCTATCGCTTTATAAAAGTGTCCGCTTTTTAAATACGTAAAGAAGATATAATGTTAAGAGATCCATGGCCATAGGCATGATTGATAAGTTGATTGCATACACAGTGCCATAGACGCTTATATTAGCGAGGAACGCCTTCAGTATGATGATGCTCCATGGTGATCGTGGTGCGACTGGATTGGAACAACCTTCTCGAAGCTTCCAAGATTTGAAGGGCTCGAAATGGCGATTGCCACACCAATGGAGACTGATTAGTCCATCGCCTTACGAGGTTTTGGTCGTCTGTGTGTTAGTATCTGTTTGTGTTTGACTGGCAGGCAATTATGCGACTTTGCCAGGATCCAGTGACTTTAGGCAATCCTATTTGGCCTAACTTGTGCCTAATACGATTTCGTTCTAAGGAATTAGCGCCGAAGTATCTTCTTCGGCGTCTTTATTTGTAATTTTTTGGGTAGTCAGATAATTGCTAAAGTGCCAACCTGAGCTGACGATGCCAGGTACGAACCGAGTAACTAGCACTGAAGAATTAATTTAGCACTTTTTGTTTTGTAATTTAGGTCCAAAGTTGCCATATTAAAACAAAACAGCCGGGGCTGAGGCACAACTTTGGCCTTTAATGTCTTGGTGGTTTAGACCAAAAGATTACGGATGACAGCCGAACTACCAGCAGTATAAGGCCAAACTCTGGCACTCATTGGTCAAATTAGGGTCAAGACTCACAGATTGCCTGAAGAAGGTCAAGTTTGGCTCTACCTTGACTTCTTTGGTCATTTCATTAACCTGATTTTTCAGACACTAGCCAAAGCTTGGTCCAAAGAACTGTGCTACCTTGGGGGGAAGGGGGGGGGCAGGTGCATGTATGACGAGTTCCAGTGATATAATGCTATAAAATGGTTATCGATAAAAAAAAAAAAATCTGATCGAGCGAAGAAAGTACTAAAAGTGCAAGTATCGTTTCTTTTTCTTCAGGTGTACGGCCAGGCACGCAACCATTTCTGCACCTACGAAAAGAGTCATGGGAGAGACCAGAAAGCTTCCCGTGACCATAGACGCAGGGGGCGACGCCATCTTCCCTTACTCCAATCCGGTGCTCTACAAGAGAATCCCACTGTTGGAGCCACAGCAGGGAGACATTATTCAAGTCAGTATGTTTTCTTCCTCTATAAGCGAGTAAAATTGCTCGTATTTCAATTTAAATGAAGGAAAGTTACACCCTTTACGCCTTCATCCTGAGCTTTCTTTCTGTGCGTGATTGGTCTACCTGTTGGTAGCAACTCCACAAAAGCGACGAGTGTCATGACGATGCACTTTTGGTACTACCGGATTGGTTCTATTCGATTGTAGCGTTATCTGCGGTTGGATTTAAAGCAAAACGGAATACTATACACCAACACACAGTTTACAAGCAAGCCCGCTTTGACCACACCAGGTGTGGGCACTGCCATTGCGCAGAAATCAAATTCGGTAGGAGTGAAACGTTTGCGCATGTGCAGTGCGGACAGCAGCTCTAACGCAGTGGAGTGACGTCCGACGGTTGAGTTGGTCTATTTTCGCTTCTGAAACAGACACACACACGCACACACGCACACACACACACACACACACACACAAATTAAAGAAACGTGCCTTTCGCTTGACAGGGGTGATCTGTACATTCAAATATAACTCTTAACCATGCGCCCTTAACTGTGTACTTCATATAGCGGTCATTAAATTCGCTTCTAGACGTTTGAACCGTTTATTTCATTTGGCATATAGAATGCAGTACACCACAAAAAAACGCTTTATAGCTACTAATGGGCGCAATTAACTTAAATATTACTAAAGTATTATTAATCTTACACCTTCTTGATATTATTATTATCTTTTTTTAAATAATATTTCGAATATTGAGCGAATAATAGCCTTTAAAATGTTGAGCATATCAAGCCATGGGGATCAACTTGCTATATGCACGCAAGGTGAGCGAGGGGAGGTGGCGAGAGCACGACGGGCATCAAAGCGCAGAGCTCCGGTTTGAATGATTAGGGGGTAAACCTAAAGCCAGCTGATTTTGTCTCCACTGCACTCTTCGAGCTCGTTCGACGACTACGAGTGCAGTGGAGAAAAAGCCGGCTAGCTTTAGGTTTACCAACTCATCATTCGAACCTGAGCTCGGCGTCCTGACGTTCCCGGGCGGACTCGTTTTCTCCTCTCCATCAGTTTCTGACCGCATAGAAATATGAAATGCGATAACAAGTTACTTTACAAAGTGAACCTTGTTCACCGGTACGGTCAATGAAAGTATGAGCACGGCAGTGTGTCCCTTTCTGATTCCCGAACACCGATACGCTCACGTTGCCTTCCGTTGTTTTTTGGCAGCTTTTGCACCCTCGAAGCTCACAGGACCCTGAACTGTTATGGAAGGTAGCAAGCTCGCGCTGGAGGCGGGACCAATAAAAGACCTCCCTGCCGTTCCGATCCTGAGCAGTGACTATATACTTTCTTTTTGAGTCCGGAGTGCAAGTCCGTATGCTTTTTTTGCATGGGGTTGTGGTGGTGACGTCAGAACGCCGAGCTCTGATTGGCTCGGAATAAATGATAGTGGGTAGACCTCAAGGCAGCTTGCTTTGAGGTCTACCTGCTATCATCAGAGCCAATAACAGCCCGGCGTTTTGACGTCACCAAAACCCCTGCAAAAGAAGCAGACCAACTTGTGCTCCGCATAGCTTTATTTCTATCCTTTGTTTTTCAAAACAACCGGACGTGGCGGCGTATACCTGTACCTTTTTTATGTGTACTTTACGTGGCATTATGTGCATTTTTGTTAATTGATGCTCACCAACAGAAACATGCCTTCCCGATGATGTATCATAAAATATTCATGCACACACATCATACTAACGTTATACACTCAAAATACAATATCTAAAAACAAAAGTTACTCTTTTCCATTATATGAAAAATTTGGAGCTTTTTCTCTTTGCTGAAAACAAAGAGAGTTGTAAAGGCATGATAACGGAAGTTTTTACTCAAAAGAGAAACGTATGTGAGTTAATGTTTCTGCAGAACACGAACACAGCCGGTCACTACAAACAATCGATGAATCCAGCGAGGGATATGAAGCTCGAAGAAGAATTACACTTGAAGGATACGATGTGCGCTGGGACGTTGGGCATGACGCTTCACTTTGCTCTGGTCGCTGCGAACATACCATTTTTTTATCTAATCGTAATCAGAGCTTTGTCCTTGCACCTTGTCTTGGGCATACTGTGGGGATGGGATCCTTGTACTGCTCGCCGCGATCGTCGGCCTCTGTGCGCTGCAGAAAACGGTGATATATCACCGCATCATAATCTAAACCCAGCCTCAGGGCTTGTATTACGACGTTTCCTAACCACCTATACATCTTCTCACCCTACGATGGACTAAAGTCAAAAGCTACAAACCGCAAGATCCAATCACGAGCCACTCAGAAATTGTGCGGTATTTCACTTCGATGCACGTATCGGTGCCCGCGTCTCGCATCACTGATGAGGGGAAAGTGGACAGTGGTTCGAATCGAAGAGCACTGAGTAACTCAACAATTTCACATCGCAAAGGAAGCCACGACATATAGGCTCTTTACAGCGTCGAAGCTTTAGAAATGATGCGGCGCATTTGGATTCGAGCATAATTCGTCCACCCGTAATCAATGTTAAGCGTGTCATAGTATAGCGTGGAATGTGATTGGACCTGGTGGCCTGTGGCTTTGGCCTTTAGTCCATCGTAGGATGAAAGTATAGCCTGCCTATACTTTCACGTTACTAGGTTGACGTAACTGCGCGTTGCATTATGGGACGTTTCCCATAATCAAGATGTCACGTGTGACATCACATATGACGTCATGAGTGTTACGAGTGACGTCATGTGTGACTCGTGACGTCATACGGCACTTAAACCTGGCGGAACATTTTCCCGCTAAATTTACCGGGAAACTTTTTTTGCTAAATTTAGCGCGGAAATTTTTTCACCAAATTTAGAGGGAAATTTTTTCCGCTAATTTTAGCGTGGGAACTTTTTCGTCAAGTTTAGCGTGGAATTTTCCCTATATACTTGGCGGGGAAATTTTTTGCACCACATTTAGCGGTGGAATTCGCCCGCTCAATTTAGCGGGGGAATTTACCGAGAAATTGTTCCACAATTTCGCCATTATCTCCCCTCCGCACCCTTCCCTCCCCTCCCACCCTTCCCTCCTCCTCCTCAAGAGCTGCGCTCTAATTCGGCATTACAGAGAATTGTAAACGTCTTTTTTTTCATTCTCCGTTTCACAATATATTTGACCGCAGCCGTCGCTCCAATTCGATGGAGCCTAAGTAACTATATGCCTAGCGCAAGTTCGTCTGCTTCCTGCACAGGGGTTGCGATGATCTCAGGACGCCGAGCTCTTATTGGCTGATTGAAAAGAGAAGAATGGGTAGACCTCAAGGCGTTTAGCATTGAGCTCTACCCACTATCCTTTTTAATCAAAGCCAATCAGACTTCGGCGTCATTCTGACGCCACTGCAACTCTTGCGCAAGAAGCAGACGGCTTGCTCTCCGCATAGTCCCTCAACTGGAGCAAATGAAGGATGTCCTGAAAGTCCATTGTCAAGGCACACGGCGTCTCAGTGGGTTTGCTATCGCTGCATGCCTAAAACCAATCACGCGCAGCAAGAAGCGAAGGATCAAGGGGCATTCACTGCGCGTCATTGGTGCAGCTGACGTCCAAAGACAATAAGCGCCATGGAGATACACTTTCGTCGCTGAATTGATTGGCTCAAACGGATCGGAGCGTACGCTGAGATCGGATTTAAGGTCACATCACAGACTTGCGTTTGCTTAGGACTGTGCTCTTGAGATATCTTACGAGAAGAGCTGGCAAGCTGGCGCCATCTATGTGGTGACCCTGGAACTGCATTTCACTAGAGTGAAGGATTTGCGGCTTTTGCGAGATCAAATGTTCATACCCTCTCTAAAAAATGGTCGTTTCTTATTACATATAAGATTGACAGACGTTCTAATAAATAAAAAATAATCATTATGCGTGAATTAAATAGGAAATATACAAAATCTGAAAGTGTCTAACATCTACCCGATAGATGGCTCCGGTGTGTTCTTTCGTCGCAAGAGATTTTAAGAGGTTTGAAGGCACACGGTCGTCAACAGTCGCCAGTGTGTGAACCATGCTTTGGAGTGAAACGGTGTAAGGATCAGTGCTGTACACGTACCTAAAAAAGGAATGAAGGATCGTTCCTCGTTCCTTCTAATTTTTGGAACGCGTTCCCGTTGCAAGTTCCATCTGTGAAAAGGGAACTCGTTCCCGTTATAGTTAAAATGTAGAACATATCGTTACATATACGTTAGATTTGTATTTTGCTGATTACCATATTTAATGAAATCAAAAAAAGTTTGTTTTTTATCTCTTTCGTAAAATGGGAACATACGAATTTGAATGCCGTGATGGAAGAGCACCAGGAGATGAGAACAGGCGGAAGCAGATTTTTATTTGTTGATATATTCACCTTTAAGGATCTCAGCTTTTTACCAGATTCATGTTTGTGGTGGGCGATTCAGATGAGCCAAACGTACTCTTACGCCACATTGCACTAGAGTTTTGAAACAACCTCACACGTTTCAATCTTACAAAGTCCCTGGTTTGAATATTTGTTTCTCGATTACGCTGTCCGCAAAACGAGCAGGTGAAGAAGGGGGTGAGGCTTTGGAAGGCCAGTCTTAAAAGCTACAAACCTTTCTTCGTAAAGGTCAGGTTTGTTAGTCAGTTTGAAGGTGGGGGTCAAGGGGAGGAGGAATAAAGGTAATTTTTTCTGTACCTTCTAAGTTACCGATGTTCATAATACAAGGGCGTGTTAGATGTCTGGTAACCTCTTCTTTTGTCGTAACAGTAGGTTTCTTTGTGGAAGTCCAGTGATGGCTGTAGTTCGCCTTATATTTCTGGGTGTATGAGCATTCGTGGAAGCAAAGACAGTAGCTGAATTAGAAACGTCCCTCTTTCCGCGTCTTTTCCTTCGACTAAGGGTTTTGCATTTTGTACCGCAGTCTCGGGCGCTGAAAACAATAATTGATGTCCACTAGCTCTCCTGCACCCGACTGTTAAAAAGCGAGGACCTCGCAAACTATACCCTAAGATAAGTAACCAAACAGTTAGCGGGATCCTGCTCTTCGTAAATATATTGCTTTCACACTTGTAGAATTTCCATCTTAGAAATAAAAGAAAATTACCACACTAAACAAAAAAAAAGGAACGCCGTTTCTTTTCTCGTTCCAGTAAAAATGTAACCAGTTCACGTTCCAGTTCCACCGATGCAAAATGGAACGGCGGTGTTCCTTCGTTCCTCTTAAAATGAACGCGTGCCAGGAACGCCGTTTTTTAAAACGCCGTTTCATATATCACTGGTAAGGAGTGTTTCACTGCGCATGGTTCCCCGCAGGTGACGTACCCGAGGTCTGGAACACACTGGGTGCAGCAGATCATCCAACTTATACTGAACAAGGGAGAATCCGAGAGGAACTACATGGACTTCATGATAAAAAGCCCCTTCATAGAAGCGATGGAACTTGGGGCAACAAAAGCTCCGAGGCTCCTACGAACGCACTCCTCCATGGCCAGACTTCAATTCAGCAAGAAGGCCAAATACGTCTACGTTGCGAGGAATCCTTGGGACTGCTGCGTCTCTTGCTTCCACTTCGTTCGGGAAATACCTGAGTGCCAGTTCGAAGACGGTACCTTCGACGATTTCGTGGACTCGTTCCTCGAAGGAAAATTTGGTTTCGGAGAATACTTTAGTCACGTCCTGTATGGATACGGTAGCAAAACTGAGCCTAATGTCTTCTTTGTGACGTACGAGGAACTGCACAAGGACAAGGCCGACGTGGCCTTGAGGCTAGCGTACTTTCTAGGAGAAGAGCACGGGAAGATGCTTGAGACCAACCAAGACGTGTTTCAGAAAGTGATGGAGAAGAGCACTGCGACGTACATGAGAAAACTGATGACAACAACGCCAGAGGGCATGTCGGACATCATCGCGAAAAGCTTCGGCCTAGTACCGTCCTCATCGGCTACCAATAGGATAAAGTCGGAAGACAGAAGGGTGGTGTACATTCTCCGCAAAGGTGAGGTAGGTGAGTGGAAGCAATACTTTTCAAAGAGGAGCATCGAGAAGATGAAAGCCGCCATTGAAGTGAGAACCAAAGGTTCCGATGTCATGACTCTGTGGAAGTGTCATGACGCTTCCCTCGAACCATCATCGTAGGGGAGAAATTTTCGTCTAGTTAAATCACCTTCGTTGGTGACGTCAAATCTTCCGTAGACATTATATCTGTTCGTGATGTTACATCCATGCAAAGCCACCCCCCCCCCCCACACACACACACACAAGCAGGCCTCACACTTGAATCCGCCTCTGCTGCATGCCAGGAGTTTGTGTGCCAATGAAGCCAAGACTATGGGTAGAGCTTCAGCTCTTGTTTTATTCTGCATTCCTTAAATAGCCCGCTACAATTTAGTTATGTCCTGGTGTTGGATTTTCTGTGAATCAGCAGCAAAGTTTAGTGTGGTAAGAAGGCTGTCGCAAACAATGCTTGCGCCATACAAGTTATAGTAGAAATGTGGTAAAAACAAAAGGCTATAGGAAGTTTTTGTCGTGCTCAAAAATGAATAAAAGTGTGCTTTTGTATCCGCCATATTTTATTTATTAAATGTCGTTTACCATTTGCAAAAAAAATGTACGTGTAGAACCCATGATTCCGGACACTTGTTTATCTACGTACTGTTGAAAAAGGAAATCGACTTCCCAGAAGTATTTTTACAGTAGTTCCTAATTACTTATTTCTTGGATGTTGAAAAATAAAATCGGCTACTCAGTAATAATATTCAATAGTTTCTAATGACTGATTTTTTGAATGTCGAGGGATAAAATAGGCTACCCAGTAGTAATGATTTAAATCTTTATAATGACCAATCTCTTATATGTTAAGAATGTGTTTAATGTTTGTTTTTAAATATTATGAAAGATTATGCTGCTTGGTTTTCCTTGGTAGTGGAGATTAATGCTTGCATAGTTTTCGATGTGCAGAATGCATATCTTTAAAATAACAAGCACCAACTTCTCCTGCAATAACGCCCTCTGGACGCAGCGAGATAGTAAAAAAAAGAATGAATAAAATATAATAAATACGAGCCACTTGAGGTTTGTAGGCCGCCTCAATGTAGTCAGATGTCATGTTGTTTTTGTTTTTATTAAAAGTTAAGTAACAAAATATCTTCATATCGAGAAGCTAGCTATTCCGCAAGAGCTAATAAGAAAAAAAGTTTGATTCCTAATTTATCGATTTGTTGACATAAATCTCGGCAACCGATACCAAATAAATTAAAAACTAATACAGTTAAACCTCGATGTCGGTAAAATTCGGAATTTACTTCGTTACATCGAAATTTCGCTACATAGAAATTCGGAGAAAACGTTAAACAAACTTTCCACAAATGTTTCTCGGGTGCACAAAACT
This sequence comes from Ixodes ricinus, assembly GCA_037355805.1. Lineage (NCBI taxonomy): Eukaryota > Metazoa > Arthropoda > Arachnida > Ixodida > Ixodidae > Ixodes > Ixodes ricinus. The sequence continues at coordinate 305 of JAZHYW010042735.1, read as the reverse complement.
CACCGAGGACGCCTTTATTTCGGTTGAAAGTAGTTCGTCGTCTTTTTCTGGTCCACTCTTGACATTATTATTCGCATCACACTACGTTGCATAGCCAGATGGCCTGCATCGCGTCTTAGTCTTGCTGTGTGCTCGTGGACCGCCTCAAGACATCGATCACGCCCACCACTTCATGGTTACTGGGCCCATCGCAGGTGTCTTGCTCATCAGGCTCGCTGTTGCCACGAGCCTAGCTAGCTATCGCCTCGTCGGTCACCTCCTCCGTCGCAATCACAGCAGAGTCGACGTAAACAAATTGTTGTCGA
>JAZHYW010042734.1:0-66152 GCA_037355805.1 Ixodes ricinus | reverse complement strand
TTTCCGAAACTAGATTCAATCTATTGAGACCGATTTATTTGAGAGAATGACACTATCGGTAAGTTTGCGATAACCGCCAGCATTACTACCGTCTGCTATAGCTAGTACCCCCCCCCCCCCCCCGGGTAACTCGCGGACAGCGGATGTTCCGGGACAGCCACGACGTCAACGAAGAAGACGATGACGAAGAGAAAAAGACAACGAATACGTCGTAATTCGAGCCGGAAAGGATGATTCTGATGGGGTAGGGGGAATGTATGTCCGATGGGAATCGTATCTCGTCCTTGATTCACTGCAGTGTTCAGCGGACTTTCTGGAATCGACGTCCGGTGCGGCGTTCGGAGGAACCGCATCATTACCTGTCATCGTTGTTGCTTTGGTTTGGGCGCGTCCGTCGGTGTTCTGTTGTCGCTATGGTTTCTAGAGTTTGCGCTGGAGAAAGTATAGACCCACTGCGGAAACGCAACAATCAACATTGCCGGTCATCACATTTTGTTCCTTGCGCTTCTAGAACTTGAGCAAGTTTTAGGGATTTCAATTAATTATTTATGTACGTATGTGCACTTGCTTCGCCGCGAGGCATTATGAAGTGGGGTCCATCATGACTAAGAACTGTCACCAGACGTTTTAAAACAACAAAACTTGAAGGCGCCACTAAACTCATAGACAGAAGGACGGGACAAAACGCACGTACTTTGAGTAACGTCTAATTACAACCAACGTGCTTAAACTTCAACGTAGTTACTACCAAAGTTAAAGGGGCGAAAACCAACGTGAATCCGATGAATACAGGACAAAAGTGGCTAGAAAAAGCAACTATGTCATTCCCCGCTCACCTGTCTTTCATCTTTTGGAGGCTCCCCAGTATGAGGCCGTTCAACTCGAGGACAACCTAGAACCCATAAAGGCAATTCCGGTTCCTCATGCTTTAAGGTTGCCTTCGCGTCATCCTTGTATTCGTTTCGCTTTTTCCATCCTCCTGCTCCTCATCCAGCCACTGCACGCTTCATCGTATACGAAGCACCACGCGTGCAAGCCACGGCTATTTACCCTACAAATTCTCCTGAGCCTCCCGCACTACTTGAGGGTTTGGAGAGAGGAAGAGAAACAAAGAGAAAGTGAGAGAAAGGGGGAACGGGGGCGTCTACTCCGCTTCATGAATAATTCCCCAGAACACTTACGCCGAGTTGGCGTCCGCCGTCGGCCGTGGTCCAGGGTAAAAACGACAGTGAGACAAACAACAACGGAACAGTTAAAAAATAAATAGCCTGCGGAAGAAAGAGGCTCAGAAACTGAGACGATGCAAACGAAAATATAAGAAGGATGACACTCGAAGTGAGATTTTGGTTGTAAGGTGTTTTACTAAAACGACGCCGATTTCCCAGTGAGAACCTTGGGATGTCTTCGCAGTTTCCCCGAAACTGGTCCAGGCTGTTCAATGAAGTAGTAGAACAATTTTGAATTTTTATATATGAATACGGGATAATACGCTTGGTATGCTTAAATATGTGTGGAGTACTCTACCAACTTGAGTAGCTAAAATGCACTCACTAGGTAAAATACAATTGAATTCAGCAGAACTAACAGCTCGAGTGTACTACCAATTCCGGTCCTAAGAAAAAATAAAGAATTTTATTCACGTTGATAGCATGTGCCCAAAGAATTACCACGAAGGGCTGAATTTGTGTTTCTTGTTCACGATTTTTAGAAAACTCTGCGAATAAACATCGTGGTTCCTGAAGGAACATTCTTTTTGTTTAAATCTTTTTCCTGGTCCATGACGCACCGATAAATAAAAGTCCGACAGTTGTCGTTTTCAAAAGTCAAGCCAAGCTACCCAAATTATGCATAGGCTTACAAAACCTAAAGCAAAACATAATCGGAAAAGCGATATCTCTAATAGCACACTGGGACAAATTGACGGGTTGTTGTAGCACGATTGCCCCGCGTGGCGAATCCCTGTCGCAAAAGCCCCGCGTCTTTAGCCCCACGTTTCGAAAACCCCGCGTTCAAATACCCCGTCCCGTATTCCCCACGTGCTAAAAGCCCCGCCGTCACTACACCGTCCCACCATCTTCGCGCCTCAACCAGCATTGTTTAATGTTCCATGTTCCCTATTCAAGGTCTACTAAAGGTATTTTAAGCAGGGTGTCGAACCGGTCATTATTTCGGTTCGCTTTGGGTTCGGGTTCAGTAGCATTGTATTTTGTTCCGGTTCGGTTCCGGTTTAGGGTAGTGCACATAATATCACTCCGGTTACCGGTTTTAATGAGCACGAACCGGTTCGAACCCGTTCCTAACTCGACCTTTGAATATTGACCAAGCACTTCCTACGGCCTTTTCTGGGCACGAGATACTTGCAATAGACCCATCCCAACACTACTCCTCTTCAGGTAGATATAAAAACCCTGCACAGTGACGTGCGCAAAAGACACCATTAATGTGGCAGAGATATTACTTGTATATTACTGTTATTAAGCAAACTACATATAAGCGATTGGGTTTCCATTTTTATGGTGTCTTTTGCGCACGCATCTTCGCAGTATTTCAAACTCTGCCAGAAGAGGGCGTATTTTCGGGATGCGTCTATAGACCTTTCCAAAAAACAGCGTGTGGCCGGTGCCATCTTTAGTGTTCGGGCGTATAGCGCGCGCATTGCTCGCTTTCCGAAGTGACACGCACGCACGTGCTGGGCTGTGAAGATCGCACGCTGGGCTGTGATATTGTAAAAGGGAAAAAGGTCTCTACCTGGAATGCTTGCCCTCTATATTTTATCGTTTGTATTGCTCTGGACACACGTGTTTTTTTATACATGCTACCTGTTTTCGGCGCCCAGTGAGATGTCACAGCTATGCCCCTAAGCGGCTGACAGGGGAACGAGAGGAAACAAATGTGCCGTAAAACACAGAAAAGGGACGTCGAGTGCGCAGTTGGGGTAGTTTATTGAATCCCGTTAAGCTGTGGTCGTGTATAGCTAAGTTGTAGCAAAGGACACATGCAAAGGAAAAAAACATTTTTTTTAAATAGCCTAGATGGAAAAAGTATGTTATAAAACGAATTTACAAAGAAGAAAGAAAATTTTTAGAGCTATATTTACGGCGCAAAACGAATTTGTAGTTGGCGCCCGCGGGAGCCGCCGCTGGTCACGTGGTAGACCTGTGCGTCGCCGCCGCCGCACGCTGAGCGTTTTGCGCCGCCGCTTCAACGCGTTTCTCCACGCCGCCGTCGCCGCCGCCGCACAAGTTCGTCTGCTTCGGGCGCCGCCGCCGTCATCTGACCGGCGCACAGGTCTATCACGTCTGCTTGCGCTTTTTCAAAAGCTTCATTTGGGCTCTAAAGTTACTTATTAATCTTTGTTTTTTGTTGCACTTCAAACGAAGATGAATAAGTAACTTTTCGAGACCATAGGAAGCTTCCGAAAGAGCGCAAGTACCACGTGACAAATAGGGGCCAGTCACGTGATAAATATGGGCCACTTTTCCGCGGCGCCCGTGGCCGCCAACTACAAATTCGTATAGCGCCGTAAATATAGCTCTAAAAAAATTATTTTTCGTTGTAAATTCGTTTTATGACTTCCTTTTCCCAACCCGGCTGTTTAAAAAAGTTTTTTTTCTTTTCATGTGTCTTTAAGCTGTGGTCGTGTAGATGGCCAGTCTGGCCGATGTGCCAATGACCGGGCACGTAAGCACGCACGTATAATGAAATGGGACATCTTGACAGTGCCAACAGCGCTTCGGGTTTCAGCGGGAAAACGCTGTTCTAAAGATCTGGTGGCGATGCTTTGTCTAGTCACTTTTTATCGCAAACAACGCTCGATGCAAATGACCCGGTCTGAGGACTCAGAACCACTTACATAGCATGGATTGTTAACGTTAAGTCTGTCATAATATTATAACAGTACTCACATTTGAAACTGTCAGCCACCGAAGTGAGCGAACAAAGTTCCTGATAATGGCACCACAGCAACGACGTTTTTGGAATGCTCATTTGAAGACGATGAAAGAGGACTTCAAACAGAAATGGCAAAATGGTTGAACGGGCGACATGCTGACCTTGCTAGTCTGACAAACCTACAAAAAATATTAAAAAAAAAATTATATTGCCCCTTCTCTCCCCTCCCCCTCTCCCCCCCCCCCCCGTGGCCTCCTTCCAGGGTGCGGCGCGTCAGCGAATCATCGCCGAATAACCTTGTCTCCGACGGCCCGTGTTTCTTTTTTTTTTTTGTTGTTGTAAATTATCACTTTGAACACGTTGAAGAAAAGATTGTTTTTCATTGAAATGGACCGCAGGCGACCCTACCAACTATACTGCCGATGCAGCGCGGTCCCACCTTCCTTCAGCGTGTCGACATGCTGCACTCAAGCGGAAGGGCACGTGGTGCGCTCTCGGTGCTCGATTGGCTAAATGGCTCATCGACTAAACCTGCGGTCCATCTTAAGGTCAAACATTCGCGGACGCGTAGGCCTCCGTGCTTAGAGTGGCGCAATCATCTCTGACACTCTGACATTTCGTAGCCAAGCGGCCAAGCGGTGCTTTGAAATCACCGCCACCGGTACCACCCTGCCAGGGTATATCCAAGAAACAAAGTAAAGTTGAAGCTCTCCAGACGACGATGTATTTTTTGTTACGTATGCAATAAAAACGAAATGTTAAAATATCTCACAGTATGCAGGATTAGTCTTGGCAACGTAAGAAAAAAATACGCCATCAACTTTTCCCATTTAGACCAATTATTGACACAATTGGCCCTGAACCGTTTTCGTTGAACCGGGAACCGCCACATCAGATTATGGTTTTCGTTCCGGTTTGGGTTCAGTATGAAGCGTTCGGTTTCGGCTTCGGTTTTGTTCCGGTTCAGGCAAAAATAACGGTTTTGATCCGGTTTTCGGTTCGGGTTCGGGTTCGGTTCGACAGCCTGATTTTAACTGAAAGAAACAACAGAATAAGGTTGACTTGAACTGTCCAAAAACTTAGGATGACGTACAAGCGGCCAATTAGATAAATCTGCACCACCAGCGATGCACTCCTCTGTCATAGAGGCGTACTCGGACGCAGAATTAGAGACTTTATCTACCTAGAGAAGTACAAATATTCTTTTAGAACGACGTAAGAAAAATGAAACTGGTGTTTGGTGATGTGACAATTATGGCGCTATGACAGAACCCACTTCGTCGGAACTGTGAATCCGCGCGTGCTTCAGGGTCGACGAAAGCTTCGGTTCACTGCTTATTGATAATAGCTGTAACTTCAAATGTTTTGCCCGTGACTGCTATTTTTTTGCTTATTTTCACTTTTAACGTCGCGAGACGTGAATATGTTTAGTGTACGCGCGGAAGAAAATATTCTTGAATATTCTCTTCAGAATATTCTTGAGTCCCGGTTACAGCATGATTACGTTACACAAGTTCGAGTGCACACTTACTGTGTCTTAGTTAAAAGCGGAATGCTCAGTTGTTACGTTGAGGACCCGGCCACCTGACGCGGGGAATCGCGTCATGGCCGGGCTTCTGAAACTGGGGCTTTTGAAAGCGGGGCAAAAAGGACGGGGCGTTTACCGCGGGGCATTTGACACGGGGCTTTTCACATTGGGTGCTTTCTTGCACCACCGAAATTGACATTGTAATTTTATTTTAGGAGCACGTGCCTTCTAAACAGAAAACAATCACTATACAATTAACAAACATTCGCATTCATTACACAAAAAGAAAAAGATAAATAAAGGCTCTAGATGCAACCTTCCATGCTCGCGCAAAATACAATTCTAGGTAAAAAAAAAAGAAAAAGAAAAACTCGCAGAAAGGTTAAATAGATAAAGAAACACAAACTTTGAAACAGCGCTAAAAACACAAGAGACAAGAACGAGAAGTGGACGGACACGACGCTGACTAGCAACTGAAGTTTATTCCCGCGAGGAATGGAAAGGAAAAACATAAAAGATGCACAATAGATAAAACATGATCCACCCCTTGAGGCACGCCCGAGCACTTAAACGAATCTGCCGAATTTCTTAATGAAAGAGACTTCGTCATCCACCAAAGCCACAGACGGGGCACTAACACACGTGTCCGCTCCGTAGGTAGAAATAAAAAACGCCTCATCAATTTCTCTAGTCACTTTGTTGCGGTGACGAGCCAGAATCTTAATCTCCGTGAAAATCGGAGAACACGAACACCTATCGCAGTGAACTGCAAGGTGTCCCGACGGTGAAGACCGAAGGGAAAGGGAATGCTCCCTGGCCCTAACATTGACACACCTCCCCGTTTGACCTATGTACACCTTGCCACATGACAAAGGGATCAGATAGACGACACCCGTCGCGCACGTAACATACCGGGTTCGGTGGCTAACCTCACACCGAGGCCCAGATGACCCAACACGATTAACTGCGGCGCAAAGACGGGACAACTTTGAAGGGGCTGAGAACACAACAGGCACGTCAAACTTCTCAGCCACCTGCTTGATCCTATGTGAAAAAGTGTGTACATAAGGCAGAACCACCGGCCTGGAGGGCATCCTCCTCCTTTCCCTCAAACTCAAAAGACCTCTAAACACTTTGAGAAGTGATTCTGCAACACCCACGACCACAGCCAACGGGAAGCCAGCAGAATGCAATCTGCCGGCCTGAGACAAAAAACTATTCTCGCAGCTGTGGTGACAAGATTTCACCAAAGAGGTGCGTAGACATGACACAGCGATAGCCCTTTTCACAAGTTTCGAATGGGCAGAATCATATCTCAATAGCCCCTTCTTTGACCGGGGTTCATACGACCAGCAAATGTGAGAGGCCTGAATCTTAAGAGACAAATCCAAAAATTGAATGGCACCCTCAGAAGGGGTCTCGGGCTTGAACCTCAGGCCCGGGGAACATCCCGAAAACAAGTCGACCATATCCGTGACCACCTCTCTATTATCACCCAAACCTTGACTAGAAATTAAAACAATAAGATAATCATCCACATACCTAAAAGTCTTTAAAATGCGCTCGTCTTTCTTCTCAGCAATAGCTCTGTCACACTTAGCCAAGAAAATGTCGCTAAGAACCGGGGCAACACTGGACCCGATGCAAATTCCGCTCCTTTGCAAGAAAACAGAGTCCTCAAACGTGACATATGTTGAAGCGAGGTAGAAACGCAACAACTCTAAAAAGGAGTCAATGGCAATCCCCGCTGAACTCGTGAAGGCGACAGACCCGCTCATGTCGATACATTCCTCCACAGCCTTCATGAGTTCACTATGGGGTATCGAATAAAACATGTCTTCAACATCCAAGGACATGAGGTCACAGGACCCCGGGTTCTCTTTTTGCAGAAACTCAACCAGAGCCTCAGAGTTACGGATCATAAAAGGATCCTCTAATCTAAGCGACGACAGGTGGCGCTGGAGGAAAGACGACACAGGAAGCTGCCACGAATCCTTTTGGGTAACGATAGCTCTAAATGGCATCAACTCTTTATGCGTCTTAATCGTAAAGAAAACATCCAGACACAGACGCTTAGCCGAAGAGACCGACCTCTTAAGACTCTCCAGACCCAAACCTTCGCAAAGTTGAACAGCTCGAGCCTTGACCTTCTTTAAAACAATCCCCGTCAAAGGCTTAAAATTCTTCAAAACTGCCTCCTTCGCTCGTTCATTATACATGTCTTCAGGTACCACAGCAAACCCTCCCTCCTTGTCGGAAACCAGAAGCTTCAGATTAGACTCATTGAAGAAAGACACCACCGCACCAAAGCTCTTCCTCTGCACCGGTCTTCTGTCCCCCTTCATGAGTCCGTCCAAACAGTCCAAAATGCACCGTTCCCTGTTGGCAGGGCTCGCTTTGTCGGAAACCTGCCGCACAAGTGCCAGCATCTCGGGAGGCTTGACCAAAGGCTCCGTAGCAAACTTCGGACCCTTTGCCAAAACGTTCACCACCGAAACAGGAGCAGATGCCTCCCCAGGAACACAACATTCCCGTCTCCACTTTGTGCACACCGGGGAGTCTTTGGAAACGAGGCACGGAGACGCTCCCACAGAAAATCGGTGACTTGGGCAGACTCCCTTCTGCACAGCCGAAGCTTCTTCTCAGCCGCGTACTTGTCCCGAGAAGTTCTGTAGCACCAAACCTTTAAACAGTCTTCAAGAAGCCTGACTTGCCTCCATGATTCGGAGCGAAGAATCTTGCATATCCGCTTGGCATGCCCATTGGACGGGGCCACCAGTCCGAAGAGCCCCATGACTTCCCTAGGGTAGTTACCTTTTCTAATGGCATATCCAAAGTGTCGAGCCTTGCAAGTAGCAAGGGCGATGGCGTTGATGTAGAAGATATCTTGATGCGGTAGAGTTGAAGAACACATAAAAGGGCCCGATGTAAAAGAAATGAACTGCAACAAGGCGTGAAGTTGGGCTAGTTGGTTCATAATGCAAACTTTGAAACAGCGCTAAAAACACAAGAGACAAGAACGAGAAGTGGACGAACACGACGCTGACTAGCAACTGAAGTTTATTCCCGCGAGGAATGGAAAGGAAAACATAAAAGATGCACGATAGATAAAACATGATCCACCCCCTTGAGGCACGCCCGAGCACTTAAACGAATCTGCCGAATTTCTTAATGAAAGAGACTTCGTCATCCACCAAAGCCACAGACGGGGCACTAACACACGTGTCCGCTCCGTAGGTAGAAATAAAAAACGCCTCATCAATTTCTCTAGTCACTTTGTTGCGGTGACGAGCCAGAATCTTAATCTCCGTGAAAACCGGAGAACACGAACACCTATCGCAGTGAACTGCAAGGTGTCCCGACGGTGAAGACCGAAGGGAAAGGGAATGCTCCCTGGCCCTAACATTGACACACCTCCCCGTTTGACCTATGTACACCTTGCCACATGACAAAGGGATCAGATAGACGACACCCGTCGCGCACGTAACATACCGGGTTCGGTGGCTAACCTCACACCGAGGCCCAGATGACCCAACACGATTAACTGCGGCGCAAAGACGGGACAACTTTGAAGGGGCTGAGAACACAACAGGCACGTCAAACTTCTCAGCCACCTGCTTGATCCTATGTGAAAAAGTGTGTACATAAGGCAGAACAACCGGCCTGGAGGGCATCCTCCTCCTTTCCCTCAAACTCAAAAGACCTCTAAACACTTTGAGAAGTGATTCTGCAACACCCACGACCACAGCCAACGGGAAGCCAGCAGAATGCAATCTGCCGGCCTGAGACAAAAAACTTTTCTCGCAGCTGTGGTGACAAGATTTCACCAAAGAGGTGCGTAGACATGACACAGCGATAGCCCTTTTCACAAGTTTCGAATGGGCAGAATCATATCTCAATAGCCCCTTCTTTGACCGGGGTTCATACGACCAGCAAATGTGAGAGGCCTGAATCTTAAGAGACAAATCCAAAAATTGAATGGCACCCTCAGAAGGGTCTCGGGCTTGAACCTCAGGCCCGGGGAACATCCGAAAACAGGTCGACCATATCCGTGACCACCTCTCTATTATCACCCAAACCTTGACTAGAAATTAAAACAATAAGATAATCATCCACATACCTAAAAGTCTTTAAAATGCGATCGTCTTTCTTCTCAGCAATAGCTCTGTCACACTTAGCCAAGAAATGTCGCTAAGAACCGGGGCAACACTGGACCCGATGCAGAGGCAGTTTTGCAAGAATTCTAAGCCTTTGACGGGACATATGTTAAAGAAGGTCAAGGCTCAAACTGTAACAACTCTGAGAAGGTGTCTGGAATCTGCTGAGAGTCGTAAAGGCGGTCAGACAAGCGTCTGTGTCTGGATGTTTTCTTTACGATTAAGACGCATAAAGAGTTGATGCCATTTAGAGCTATCGTTACCCAAAAGGATTCGTGGCAGCTTCCTGTGTCGTCTTTCCTCCAGCGCCACCTGTCGTCGCTTAGATTAGAGGATCCTTTATGATCCGTAACTCTGAGGCTCTGGTTGAGTTTCTGCAAAAAGAGAACCCGGGGTCCTGTGACCTCATGTCCTTGGATGTTGAAGACATGTTTTATTCGATACCCCATAGTGAACTCATGAAGGCTGTGGAGGAATGTATCGACATGAGCGGGTCTGTCGCCTTCACGAGTTCAGCGGGGATTGCCATTGACTCCTTTTTAGAGTTGTTGCGTTTTTACCTCGCTTCAACATATGTCACGTTTGAGGACTCTGTTTTCTTGCAAAGGAGCGGAATTTGCATCGGGTCCAGTGTTGCCCCGGTTCTTAGCGACATTTTTTTGGCTAAGTGTGACAGAGCTATTGCTGAGAAGAAAGACGAGCGCATTTTAAAGACTTTTAGGTATGTGGATGATTATCTTATTGTTTTAATTTCTAGTCAAGGTTTGGGTGATAATAGAGAGGTGGTCACGGATATGGTCGACTTGTTTTCGGGATGTTCCCCGGGCCTGAGGTTCAAGCCCGAGACCCCTTCTGAGGGTGCCATTCAATTTTTGGATTTGTCTCTTAAGATTCAGGCCTCTCACATTTGCTGGTCGTATGAACCCCGGTCAAAGAAGGGGCTATTGAGATATGATTCTGCCCATTCGAAACTTGTGAAAAGGGCTATCGCTGTGTCATGTCTACGCACCTCTTTGGTGAAATCTTGTCACCACAGCTGCGAGAAAAGTTTTTGTCTCAGGCCGGCAGATTGCATTCTGCTGGCTTCCCGTTGGCTGTGGTCGTGGGTGTTGCAGAATCACTTCTCAAAGTGTTTAGAGGTCTTTTGAGTTTGAGGGAAAGGAGGAGGATGCCCTCCAGGCCGGTTGTTCTGCCTTATGTACACACTTTTTCACATAGGATCAAGCAGGTGGCTGAGAAGTTTGACGTGCCTGTTGTGTTCTCAGCCCCTTCAAAGTTGTCCCGTCTTTGCGCCGCAGTTAATCGTGTTGGGTCATCTGGGCCTCGGTGTGAGGTTAGCCACCGAACCCGGTATGTTACGTGCGCGACGGGTGTCGTCTATCTGATCCCTTTGTCATGTGGCAAGGTGTACATAGGTCAAACGGGGAGGTGTGTCAATGTTAGGGCCAGGGAGCATTCCCTTTCCCTTCGGTCTTCACCGTCGGGACACCTTGCAGTTCACTGCGATAGGTGTTCGTGTTCTCCGGTTTTCACGGAGATTAAGATTCTGGCTCGTCACCGCAACAAAGTGACTAGAGAAATTGATGAGGCGTTTTTTATTTCTACCTACGGAGCGGACACGTGTGTTAGTGCCCCGTCTGTGGCTTTGGTGGATGACGAAGTCTCTTTCATTAAGAAATTCGGCAGATTCGTTTAAGTGCTCGGGCGTGCCTCAAGGGGGTGGATCATGTTTTATCTATCGTGCATCTTTTATGTTTTCCTTTCCATTCCTCGCAGGAATAAACTTCAGTTGCCAGTCAGCGTCGTGTTCGTCCACTTCTCGTTCTTGTCTCTTGTGATTTTTTAGCGCTTTCGATTTCAAAGTTTGCTCGAGTGAAAATGTAGTACTTATTGATTGTCGATTGCATTACTGAAAATGTCTTTTGAATGCCTTTTGTCTTTAGTTCCCCCTGCATAATCGCATAACGGCGCAGCAGGTATTTGTGTAAATAAATTAATTTAACTCACATTAGTAGTACGGCTGATGATCAGTGTTGCCATCCCTCTTGCAGATAGTTTCGGTTTCGCATGGACGCATAGTTTCGGTTTTGCCGTAGACGCCCGAAACAAAACTTTGAGCCGTGATATTTATGAAACTACACACAGTATCGAGAGGAAAAAATATTACCTCGTAATTCAGGGACGTTGCTTTAGCTGAAAACATTGGTAATCCCAAATTAAAAAAAAAAGGAAGAAATATTGACCGGAGTTGCCCTTTATATCTCTCTCTCTCTCCCATGGTTTGAGTTGCTTTCCCCGTCTTAAAAATCGGGGCTCTTTCGGGAGGATCCGAGAGGGGCTGTCGGGCGTCGATCGGGATTGTTTGCATTTGCCGGCGACGTCGGACGGCGACGAAGGAATCCTGGGCGTCTTCCCCCTTTGTTTAGTAACGGAACCATCGGCTGGGAACGTCGATCCTCCGAGCAAATCTCGGCTCGCTCAAACATTCTTTTTTTTCCTTATTATTATTTTTTTTTCTAGGGGCGTTTGAGTGGGACCTCCGCTTGTTTCTCGAGTATGCTCCGTTCGACATCACGATGGACCGCTGCGGAGGCCGCGAGCCGTCCCAGCCGATCCAGGCTTGACAGCCGCCATCGCACCTCGAACGCACCGCCCAGAAGAGGACAGACTGGAGGCACTGTCTGCGGCCCTGTCTCTTCCTCGTAGCACATCGGTCGTGCAAGGAGAGTGGTAGGAACCGACCTTGCACATCCGATATCCGGTGCGATGGGCCTCCGCTACGAACTGCGCATGCGCGAGGCTTCTCTTCGTACCAGTTCGTACCGGAGGCCCCATCGTCACCGTATATCGGATGTGCAAGGTCGGTTCCCTGTGAAAGGCCGTCTGGCAGAAAACGGTCGAGGCATGCGTATCTGCATGAAGGAAACATACACTTGGCTCGAGGCCACGGTGTACTCGAGGCGCACATCCACGGATAATTCTCTCATCATATGGCTGGAGCGGACTCCGTGTCTTTTGTGTAATAAATCAATCTTTACGGCCCTAAAAAAGACAACAAAAAACACACTTTTTTTTGTGTGCTTTTTTGAGTTGGTGTTTGACGGGATATTGTTTGTTGGGATTTAGTCAAGAAAAATGACCATGTTCTCGATGGCAAGGCGTCCTTGTAAGCTCACAGCGAGATAAATGCACGGTCACTATTTTTTCTTCGGGGTTGGGGCAGCGTCCTCGGGTCCCTATTACCTCCATAAGGTTTGAGGGGGATCGGTGGCCGGGTGGAATTAGCGCACACCAGCTCGGAGCACGTGGAGCGAAAGCTCTCGCTGCAGAACCCAGGCATCCTGTGTTTAATCTCCACCCCTGCCCGTTTCGATCTGGATGAGCATCGAACCGGCGTGTGGTCGTGGATCGCTACGGCGTGGTGCACCTTAAAGGGATACTACAACGAAATTTCGGCGCTCATTTTTGGTCTATATGTGTCCAAAAGAGCAGTATCACATGGAACATACCAATATCTTGTTAAAAAAGTCTCCTAGGAGCGAATTTTAAAACGAATTAAACGATTAGCAAAGAGCAACCTGGTGGGATGGCTGCTAACGGCCTCGTTTGCAATGCTCGTCTAGGAAACCTTGAGAGCTAGTGATCGGAAATCGTCTCGCCTCCGGCCACGGCCACGACGAGAGAAGGGGGAAGGAGTGAACTCCCCTCTTTCCGAGAATCCTTTTGTGCGTCGCAGAAGTCGCTATTGTCCCCCTACAAGATTATAGAAGATTAATCCGTCACTCAAAAATTCGTACAAAAGCAGCCGCTTCGGTGGCTGGACCGACAAGGCCATCCTCTCGACGTCAGCCTCGCCGTAGCTTTGCTCGTTTGAGACGATTTACGTCACGATTGCGCTGGGCCTTCTCCGAGCGCTTGCCAGAGTGGGCCGTTTATAACGAAAAATACAGCCACCAGGATCAAAATACAAACGGGCGATTGTCATTTACGGATATTGTGGATCATATTCAACCTATTTTTTAACACGACGGGAATATTTCAAATTTCGTTGAAGTATCCCTTTAAACACCCCAGGCTAGCTGTTTTGCTGCACTGGCTACAGCCTCATCTACAGCTTAGAGTGAAGTTTCCTGCTGAGGCAGATTAAGTTCAGGCAAATCTATAGTTCAGGCCCCCCCCCCCCATAAAGATTTCACCGATGAAACTAGTTGATTGCGTGGAGATTCCGAACGTCACTAATTATTGCTCTTTTTAGGCACGTTGTGCGTTATATATTCACAAAAAAACGTCAAATATTTTGGTTGTCTAAAAAATAATACAACTATTCTATTTTTTTTCTTTTTTTGTCAAGCCACGTTTGACGTTTTCTTTTTCTTCTGGTGTCTGCTCCCGTCTGCTCGCTCGAAGTCAGGTAGTTTATGGGCCGCATTTGCAGTGCGAGCTGCCAGGAAGTGACGAAATCGTTGGTCGCCTGCAAAGGCCTCCGCCTTTTCTCCTGCTTTTTCTTCGCCAGGCGAAAACGCTGCGCATGCGCACCATTGCATCTTGTGCGGGCTGGGGGACATCGCATGGTGGTGTCCCCCAGCCCGCATATTAGTTAGCAGCACATAAATACACGATGGTGTCGGGAACGGCACCACGTCAGGACTCCGCGACAAGGTTACGACAGTGGCTCTAAATATGCTACGCCGATGGGCTAATCACAAAGCAAGAACCGCTACCATATCATAGACCGATCCCTAAGGCTCTTGGGCTGTCAGTATAACGATATGGACCTACAAATACACTCCGCGCATTGTATCCACTGAGCGCAAGATCAATGTTTTGCGCGGAAGTAGATGCACCGTATATCTCTTAGCGAGTCGCCGACTGCAAAGCGGAGGATGTGGCCAACATATGTGATCGTGCTTCTCGATTCGCGATTGGTTGTTTGGCCTTCTTATCGGTTCACTGCCGCGATCCCATTGGCCGAGGAGGAGCATACGTGAAACATGCTCCTCAGCCAACGAGCTTGAGTCTTACCTTAGAGCGGTAAACCGGAACCCACTGCCTGCAGCGGAAATGGCACCCCCGGAGGCTGCCATATTGCCTGGTTGCCACATTAGTGATCACGTGACGTTACGATGGCTGCGCCCAGAGTTGGGCCAGATCAGATTGGCCAGATCGCGGTGGTCAGCAGACGGGCACTCTGGGGCTGCGTTCCAATCTTACTCGAATGGATCCGAGTTTTTTCGGCGCATCAAGTCACGTGACAAGACAGATGCAGCAATGCTGGACGCGGGTAGGTTTTCGAACGCAACGGGTACGAGACCCTCGCCCAGCAGTGAGATAAAGTTGCGTTCGATTTACTTGCACCTCCTGCACCAGTGCAGAAAAGCACCAATGCAAAACGTCACGCTTGCATTGCTTAAAGGGATTGTCCGGTCAAAACCGGAAGTACTTAAGTTCTTGCGCTCGTTACGTCGAGGGAGCCTTCATGTAGAGAAAGGTCATTTTTATTTTGATATATGATCTCCCGTTATTAATTAAACCTTTCATGAGCCTATGTACGAAACTGCACCACGAATTTCGCCAGTGGCAATGGCTGACATCCGTAGGTGCTGCGTGACGTCACAAAACGCAAAGGTTTGTCGGATGGTCGGGATAACAAGCGTTGGTCGATGAATGTATTGTATTTTGTTTCGAATTATATAGTCTCCTAGGCTGTACCCTACTTAAATACGGTTCTTTAATGCAGTTCCCAAGCATGTGCAAAAAAAGTCACGCCTTTTAGCAGGAAATTACTCGCAGACAGCCATAAGCTTCGAGCAAACGTATGCCGTTTCGCGCAAACACAACTGCGACGGCCACCGACCGAACTAGGGGCGCTTGATGCAAAGGATGCAGATTTCTCCTCTGAAGCGGCACCTAAGTACACGAAGCGGCATCTGGGTACACGTCAGCGGATCCACTGGATCGGTGATGAGGCTGCGGGTCGCTCCCTCAGAGGCGATGTCCGCGGGTCGAAAACAAACGGCGAATCGTTCAAATGCATGTCGTCACTTGACTTGGACGAGCTTGATGAATCGTAGTCACGCTCCATTTTCACACGCGGGTCAAACAGAATCGGGCTGAACGCATGCTAAATACAACCAGTGGCGTCGCTAGGGTCAGTGGCACCCGGGGAAATAGCCCGCCGCGACCCCCCCCCCCCCCAACCCGCTCTCGCGTGGCCCGTCGCGACCGCCCCCCCCCCCCTCCCTCCCTCTTGAGACGCCGCTGAATACAACTTCTGGTATCGTTTCCAGGTGGCCTTGCTGTTGGTTTCGGTTTCGCTGCATAATCAAATTGATTAATCCGATTTGGGCGAGGAGTGGATGGACGTAGTTTATTATCGTTGGCACAGCATCACACCTCAGCTTACGAGCCTTCTGTCCGCTGAGAGCTCAGCTCGTAGCTCTCTTTTGTGAGATGATTGCTGCATAAGCGGGATCTCGATCTTGACGGGAACCCATTCCCTACGCACGGCGACGATCCATTTTGCTCGTTACTGCACGTCTCGCGGAAAAGTGTGGAACGTCATGTCTTGGCTCGCATGTGCTGCCCGGTGGTTGTGGCACCCAACCGCGCAACAAAAATCTCACCCAACTACGAAACAAGTCGAGCACAACAAGAAAAACGAAGCACGCTGAAGCAGACAAAAATGCTCGCTTTGTGTTTTGTGACGTCAGAGCTTCAATGTTGCCAACGAAAGCAGCGTTTACGCTAGAATGCGATTCGAGCAGCATAAATTCAATTACTCACGCAGAGGGGCATACAAAATTCAGATATTGCACGTACGATCCGTCTCGAGGCAATAACAATGATATTCAATTGGTTTCTCGAATACAAAATTTGACCGGACAATCCCTTTAATGTCACAACTCAGACTGCGTTTTTTGGTCTAAACATGTGTTTCGGCATCGTCATTCGCTGGGCTGCCTCCGTAAGTTGCGCTAATTGGCTCTCCGAGTGTTGTTCGTGAAAGTAGACGCACAGACTTTTTCTTAGAGTGTACGGCTCTGCTCAGCACGTTTCACTCTATACTAATAGTATATATAGCACAATATATATATATATATATACAGGGTGTTTCACGAAAGGTGGACAAATTCGATATTGCGAAAACTACGCGTCGCAACAAGAAAAAGCTTGTGTCGTTTTGGTCCTGGGCCAGGGGCCTATTTAGGAAAATTATTAAAGTCCGGGATAATTAGGTTCCTAATTATTAACGCGTAATTAACTTTTTTAATATTGTATTTAAGGGCCAGGTTTCAATTACAAAATTGCTCAGCATTATCAAAAAAACACTAAATCAACAAATTGCAGAGCGATAGAAGGCACCCGAAGCGTTTTGTGGCTTTCTGAATAACCGCACCAATTCGACAGGTTTTTAGGTTTCGGTTTGCTATCGGAGCGCATCTCGGTCCCGGCGGCACTGCGCCCCGTGGAGAGATAGTGGAACCAGTCTCTGCTGCGTCGCGCGATGACAGCGCAGCAGAGGTTGGATGCACTATCTCTCCACGGGGCGCGGTGCCGCCGGGGCGCAGATGCGCTCCGATAGCAAACCGAAACTTAAAACTCGTTGAATTTGTGAGGTTTTCAGAAAGCCGTAAAATGCTGCGCTGTGCCTTCTATCGTTCTGCAGTTTGTTGATTTAGTGTTTTCTTGGTGATGCTGAGCAATTTTCGAATTGAAACTTTGCCCTTAAACACAATATTAAAAAAGTTAATTACGCAAAAATAATTAACAATCGAATCATCTCGGACTTTAATAATTTTCCTAAATCGGGTCCTGGCCCTGGAACAAAAAGACACAAGCCAAATTTTGTTGCGACGCGAAGCTTTCGCAGTATCGAATTGGTCCACCTTTCGTGAAACATCCTGTATATATATATATAGTGTATAGCGGAAGCCTAGGTTAAGTCAATGCTTTTGTTGGCCCCTGTCGTTTTGTTTTTTTAATTAATACCTACAGACTATATTTTATACTTTTGTGTATGTGTCCGTATCATTATTTCCAATATTGTGGATATTTGTGATGATTTCTCCGCTGCTGTGTGCAGGCACGTAGCCAGGATTTTGTTTCGGGGGGGGGGGGGGGGGGCGTCCATGACAAAATGCTGTATGAAGGGGAGAGGGGAGAGGGGGCCCCAGCAAAATGGAAGATTTCGGGGGAGGGGGGGCGGGCCCCATGCACCCCCCCCCCTGGATACGTGCCTGGCTGTGTGCGTGTGTGTGTGTGTGGGGGGGGGGGAGGGAGGTGGAGACTCGGCGCAAAAAACACCCGAAATTAATATTTTTCTGCGTCCCGCCGTTTCATTAAAGAAAAAAAAAATATACTGTAAACGACTAAATTTTCGCGAGTGACCTAATTTTCGCGAATTTCGCGAATCAACTACAAACGCGAAAAATACGTCCCGCGAACAATTCGGGCAACATGTGAACGCTACGGAAGCTACACTCTATTCGCGAAAATTAGAACCCGCGAATAATTTCAAATTTTCAGCTTTGGCCCGATTCGCGAAAATTTTGAGCCCGCGAAAATTACTTCGTTTACAGTATATATATTACTGTGATTTTTGTCTTCGGAGTTGTGTGACGCTTGAAATGCAGTATTTTGGAGGCGATCGTTTAAATTTGTTTCGAACACATTAGCTTCGTTAGGTTCACCTCCTGCACCGATGCAGAAAAGTAGAGGGCGGTGTACTTGCGGTCCTATCTCAATCCACATACCGGAAGTATATACACCGCCCTACACTTTTCTGCACCGGGTGCAGGAAAATCGAAGGAAGCTACGAAACAGCCCTTTCGTGGGTTGGAGGAGAACCCGTAGTTTTGCATATTTAGTGTGTGTGGGGGGGGGACTGACTTGGCGCATGGGGCATGTGAGGTCAATTCCTCGGCTAAATTCAGCGTGGAGACTGAATTGCTGTAGGAGTCAGATGACGTCCGGTCACGTGACGCTAATTTCTCCGCTAAATTTGGAGGGAATCGTGCACGGACCGACGTACTGACCAAGTTCTAAGATTAGAAATTTCCTTAAAAAAATTACGTTAGAATCATTTGAATATGGATTGGCCCCCGTATTTTCTAACCACGCGCTCCGCGCGTCTCCGCGTCCCTCCGCGAAATCACGTGACGCTCCTACGAGAATGGGATTGGCTTCGTTTGGCTCGTAGCGTACTTCGGCTACAGTCCATCGTAGGCTGAAACAAGCGTTGGCTGAAACTGAGCAGAAAGTCTCGAAGCCCCGAGCAACCGACGCCTGAGAATCGTGCTCAGGCGAACGTAGGAAGGATCTCCTTCCTCCTTGGAAGCGGAAATTGTGTCTAGGGTTTGGGGCGCGCGCAGAATCTTTTGTTTGTCTTTGCTGCGCCTTCTCGGCCAGGCTCCCCGCTCGGCTCATCCTCTCCCCGTCGTCCTTGAAGCTCCGAGGAACAAGTTATTTTCTCGTCGTCGTCGTTGGATCGTGATCGGATCCCGTCGCACGCCTGTCGGCTTCGCTCGTCTACAGGGAGGTGTAACGGAGGGAGCGACTTGGAACACGAGGAGGGTTTGTCATTCGATGGCGGACGTCTCCTGGCCAGGTTGGTCCCTAGTGCGCATGCGTCGCGTTGTCACGTGACGAGAAGGCAGTGTTGTAGGCCTAGAAGATCGAAGGAAATTCGTTACTCGTTATTATAGACGCAAATAAAAGGAAGGCGTTACGGACGGACGTCGCCCCGAAAACTTGAAAAGAAAGCAAATGGAAGTAGCACGAAAAGCAACGGGCTTTACCGTTACCGATAGGAGGTAACGCAGGTTACTTTCGCGTTACTGCCATTTGCGTTACATACGCCATTGGCGGTGACATCGTTTTTTCGACCCTTGGACAAAGGGCGTGGCTGGAGGGGTTGTCTAATGCGGGACTGTTGGCGTTGGATTCCAAGAGAGGCAGAACGTTGAAGGCGCCTGGGATGAGTGCAGAAATTCGTATGACTTGGCACATTAAAGCACAAACAAAATTGAAGTGTAACATTTTTTTTAAGTGTTGGGAAAAGAAAGTAATTAATAACTACGTTGCATGTCACTCGACATAAGCAGCGTTAGCGGGTTACCGATAAAAGTAACGCGCGTTGCCGATACCGCGGTTCCTCGTAACTGGTTACCGCTATGACTGTGAGGAGGAAGTAGCGGGCAGAGATTCAGGGACGTTTGCAGACGCATTTCCGTTGACCTCCTCGCAGGTCGCGCTGTAAATGCGGTCCGTGAATCACGCGCCCCCGGTCGAAGCAGTTGGAAGCACTCCGAAATCGGGGCGCACTAGTCTATAAACCGCTCACCCCTAAGTTGACAACGCAGTTTTTAACCAGTCACACTTCTATCCGGTTCCACCCCCCCCCCCCCCCCCCGCGCGCTGTTATATTAGGGGTGAAACTTAGCATGTAGCCTGCGCAACCGTCCCTGCCTGTTTCGGCTTGGTTTTTCTTTTTTCTCGATAGTAAATAGAATTATAATCCAGATCGCCTTCCGTGTCATGATGCGGATCGATAGTCGTAGACACGTATACTTTTTGTTTTGTTCTACCGCTCTGTGGTGTACCTGAAATTATTCGGGACGGCAGTTTTTCCCTGCAGTACAACAAAGAAGAAGAAAAATCAAGCAACAATAAAGTTAAAAAAATGCTTTTGAATGAATGGAAGCATTATACCCTCTCATTTGTGTGCGTTAGTTGAAAAATGCTCCGAAGAAATTCTACACACTGAAACGTAATTCCTCCTCGAAGAAAACTATACCCGTTGTCACCCCAAGAACCATAGTAAAAAAAGTCCGGCTTCTCGCGGAGGATTACTGATTTCCCCTTTATCTAAAGAATTAAGATATACGTAGGTGAATTGTAGATTACACATATGTTATCTTATGAAGACATACAAGTTCCAAACGCCAAAAGCATTACTTTTTCCTCCGACAACCAAATATCGTAAGAACTACTTCGTGCCGCGTATGAACAACGCGCAAAACTTCCTTTTTCTTGAGGTGAAAACGGGTTTAAGCAATAAATTCTTTTTTGTTTCGCTATATTCTTCTTGAAGCAAGAAACTAAACTATAAAAAGCAAGCACTTTTTTTTATAGTAGTTCACAAATGCGACGAGGAAGTCGAAAAACAAAATAAAAAACTCACTACTTGGAATAAGCGAAACAAAGAAGTTTCAGAGAGCCTACGCAAGGATTAATGACGATCCCGATTGCAACGTGAACACTTTCCAGTTGCGTGGCGAAAACAGGGCATTTGTCAAAAAAGATATTGCTTGACTCGTAGATATTTTTTCGCCAGAGTAACTGCCAGCTTCGGATAGAAGGAGGACGGAATTGCTAGCGATTTCACGAAACTAGCGAGCCGCGGCTTGACCGTTCCGAGTTGCAAAAACGGTTTTATTAACAGCCAAATAAATCCCGTTTTTTGTTTGTTTTTCTTTTCTTTTTTATAGTTTAGCACGTAGGCCAAGGTCATACATTGTGCAAATAGAGACTATGATCAACTTCAGATACCACGAACGCCCAGGTTTTCGCTGGTAGACGCGAGAAAGGCGGGCCGATTGCCGGCCGCGCGCCTCGCTGCCCACCGGTGACGTCACGCTTGGGTGGCGGGGAAGACTGGGGAAAAACTAGGGAGAACGAGGTTTCGGTTTCGGCAGCAAACAAAATATCACTCTTTTAATTAACTAGAGTGAATCTGGGAGAACGAGATAGCATTTCGGAATTAGGAAGCCATCCGCATTCGGATTATGCCTTTGGATTAGGTAGCTCAAGAAAATCGGCGGAGTTCCCCTTTAAGATGTCAGGTGTTGTTTTGCAGCCTGTGCGTTATCTGCGATCGAACAAGAGGTCAGGTGTCGTCTTGTCTGTTATTTTGTCATCTCCGTGTCTCAGGGTTGAGATTATGATGTTTCCTAACCCGCTCCCAAGCACACTTTCGCTTCTCGCGGGTCTTTCGGCGTGGTTTCGTGTTTACCGCCTGGGCTGTCTCCAACAGATTTATGATTAAATAAAATTGCGTCCGTAAATTTCGTTGGCTGTCTGTTGCAACGAGCCATCCGTCATGTTTTCGCACTAATAATGTCAGGACAAAGAAAGTGTTTTGTGTTTTTCTTTTCTTTCTTTTGTAAGAATGATTGATGGCCAGAGAACGGCTTAGATTCCTTTTTTATGTATTAATCTAGCCTGTTTAAGTTGATGGTTTCTATATATATTTCTTTGTTTTCGAGTTCCACGCCGAACGTCTTAAAAAATTATCTATGTTTGTGGAGAAAAAAAAAAGATTGATAAGCCCTTAATGGCGAGCGGGTATCGATACTTCAACGCGGTGTATTTCGGTATCGTAACTCGATCTGAAACTCGCTGCGAGAAAGAAAATGATTCGGTTTCAGTGCGTACATTGATAAGAGCGAGTCCCGTCCCAAGTGTTTCTTTAATATTAAATAAAACCAAAAACATATTTTTTGTTTTTTTACTTCTTTATTTTTTGGAGGGGGAGGGGTGTTCTTTGTGCGCTTCTTTATCAACTCTGCGACAGGGTTATCGATTAAGAAAATTTGCTCTTCCAGCGCGTCATCATCAAAAAAAGAAAAAAAATATTACTGTTCTTTTTAATTCTTCTCGAACTATTCTTTTCCTTTTTTGCTAAACGATGTCCCGAAATGCGTGCAGCAGGGTTGCAGTGTGTAAGTGAGAGAACGTTCCGTGGATGTTCAACGGCATCGACGGCGTTTTGTGGCCATTTATGTTGCGAAGGCGCTGTTCTCGAAGTTGAACAAGGATCGCCTTCGGTGGTGCAGATAGGATCTTTCTCTATTCTAGAGACTTTAAATCCCCGGTCCCACTGCCAAGACATCATACAAAAGGCAGCCTGCAGACGGTGTGTGAGAGGTGTTGCTTCCATGTATATCCTCTCACATTGGTCGTAGAGAAACTGTCTGCAGAGATGGTTCAAGCCAGGCACGTAACCAGGAAGGGGAGGGGGACCAGCAGGCCCCCCCCCCCCCGAAATCTTCCTTTTTGCTGGCACCTCCTCTCCGCCCTCCCCCTCATACAGCATTTTGTCATGCCCCCCCCCCCCCCGAAACAAAATCCTGGCTATGTGCCTGTTTCAAGCATACGTATGCACGAAGGAAACATGCTTCGAACATGCTTCAGAAATGTCCGCAGATACTTCTCTCGTTCATCTCTGCAGAGAACTCCGCGTCTTTTATATGCGGAGCGTAAGTTCGTCTTCTTTTTGCAGGGGTTGTGGTCACGCCAGAACGACGAGGAGCTCTGATCGGCTCTGATCGGCTGGATAGTGGGGAGACCTCGAAGCAAGCTGCCTCCAGGTCCACCCAGTATCCTCCCGATCAGAGCCAATCAGAGCTCGGCGTCGTTCTGACGTCACCGGAAGCCGCGGAAAAGAAGCAGACGAACCTGCGCTCCGCATGAGCATGAAGCGAACGTGCTTCGAGCGTGCTTGAGAAGTGTCCGCAGATACTTCTATCACAATGTCTGCAGAGAACTCCGCGGGTCCTTTGTATGAGGTATCAAATGTAACTGCGGGTTGAAGGATATATATATATATATATATATATATATATATATATATATATATATATATATATATATATATATATATATATTTTTTTTTTTTTTGCTTTTGTTAAGTGACATATTTTTATGCGCCGAGAAACTGAGGGGGGACGAGCAGAGTATACAGGGGATCATGGGAACGTCCGAGAACGCCGAGCTCTGGTTCGAATGACGAGTGGGCAGAGCTCAAGCCAGCTGCCTTCGTCTCCCTCGTCGAGTGCCTTCCAGTGCAAGAGCAGTACGCCGGCGTGTGCACTCTTGCATTCGCTTCGGAATGCTTTAGAACGCTTCGAGTAGTTACTGCTTGCCTCTGTCTCCGCCCTACTCGGTCAATGCTTTTGAATGCGAAAGCCAAACGCTGGACGCCGGCCTTCTACGTTCTAACGCGTTCGACGAGTGCAGTGGAGACAAAGTCAGCAGGCTTTATAAATCTGCCCTCTAATCATTCCAACAATATGCTGGGCCATATGGCCTGCTATATATTCACAAAGCCTGGCAGATCGCCGCGAGAGGCGGCCGCCGAAATTGAAAAGGTGGAGTGGCAGACAACGGATGAGAGGAGAGCCAGGTGACTGGCGCCCCGCTGCGGCGAGACGCCGAAACACACTTCTCCCGAGCGAACAAGAGTGTTTCGGGTCCTCGCCGCTACAAAAGGTGTGCGCTAACGTCCGGGTTCCCCGAGAAATGACTGTTTGATGCTCCGTGCTACCAGTTCCTCGCGTTTCAAATCTGCGACCGGGCATTCGATGGCTCCGTCGTCGAACCGCCAGGCTTTGTGGGTAGAGAGGAGGCTATGGCTGGGCCTTCTGACGTCCCCGGGCGCTCTCGTCTTTTCTCCTCCCTCAGTTTCTCGGCGCATACATTTTCGCTTGCTAGGACTGTTTGGTTCGGTGTTGTAGCTTGACAGCTACGTCGTAAGGTATTCTGTCTAGGAAACTTTCTAACACGCGGCTTCAAAAATCTTTCCTTTTTTTTTTGATGGCTATGTTGTATTTACTTTAAGCTGACAGTGTCGTGGGACCTGCGCGCTCGCCGGAACAATCACCCGACACCTTTTCATGACCTGGGGCCCTAAACTCGCCAAACACAAAGTTGGAGCCGAAAGTTCGTGGAGAGCGCGCCGATTGGACGTCGGCGCAAAGAGCACGAAGTCATCGTCCTGATAGGCCAATCGGTGCGCTCCGTCAACTTGGGCCCCAACTTTGTGTTTGGCGAGTTTCGAGGCCCTGACCTCATTCTCTGCTCGGATATGTGGACAGGAGCAGGATCGTGCGGCGAAAGATGGATGCTCGACTAGTCCGACGAGAACGTAACTTGCCCCGCAACTGTCAGTTGAGGAGTGAGCGGAAGGAGTAGAGACGTTTCCGCTGTCTACAAAAATCACAGTCCACACGTGCTCAATCACAGTCCAGCCAGTGCGCGTGCATGACACACAAACGCAACAATGAACGCGCCCTCAGACGCTTTCATGGAAAGATGTATGAGCCGACTAGGTGGCTCCGAGGTACGCGGAGAGCACGTTCGTCTGCTTCTTTTGCAGGGGGTTTTGGTGACGTCAGAGGGACGCCGAGCTCGGATTGCTCCTATTGGAAGAATAGTGGGTAGACCTGAAGGCAGCTGGCTTTGAGGTCTACCCACTATATCCTTCAATAAAAGGCAATCAGAGCTCGGCGTTCTCACGTCACCGTAACGTCTGGAAAAGGAGCAGACGAACTTGCGGTCCCCATAAGCGCCGGCTTAGGGATCCCGAGTTGTCGCGTTCCAACCCCGGTCGTGGTGCCCGCAATCCAGCGGAGGCTTATTGCGGTGAAGGCGACTGGGAACCAAGATTTCAGTTGCACGTCAAAAGAACTTTCAGTCTTTCTTTGCTACGTGCAGCGTGCCCTTCGTTGGTTTCGCACGAAAAAAACACACCGAATCTGACGTTAAATGATGTATGCTAAGCAAAAAGAAATGCAGTTGAACGTTTGATTTATCGGTCAAACCGTCATACGCCAAATGTGCAATTTTATGGAGAACGCTGCGGACGCTAACTCCAGTCACAGCCTTACCGGCACGCGACGCCGTGCCTGGCGTCGCCACGTCCTTCCTTTCGAAAAAGGAGTCATAGTACAGGCTAGCTGGTGGAAGTGTCGTGGGACCTGCGTTCGTCTGTAGCGCCTTTGTTAGCGGAAATTTACTTAAACACGGTGGACCAGCAAGTGTATGACAGGATAGAAGAGTTGTCTCCGAAGTGTTTTGTGAAAAGATTTGTGGATGATATCCTAGTTTGCTCTGTTCAGGAAGGGTTGGACCAAGTTTTAGAACAAGTAATAAGGTCAGCGGCGCCAGAGTTGAGATTCACGGTAGAGAGGCCAAGGGGCGAGGTCCTGCAGTTTCTCGACCTGCGTTTACATTTGGAACGAGGTCTTTGTTGGGAGTATGGGAAGGTAAACCCAAAACCGGTTTTGTCAAAGAGTAGCTGTCACTCGAAAAATGTAAAAGCCGGGGTAGTCAGATCGTTGATTAGTAATGCTTTGGTGAGATCATGCATGCATTTCGGACCGGAGGCACTAAAAAACCAGTGGGACAGACTGGTAATGGCAGGATATGGGGAAGTATACATCAAAAGGCAGATTGCCCTACAGTGCAGGGAGAAAAAGAGGGCGACGCAAGAAATCAGGAATAGGTACGCTGTGGTTCCGTATTGTCACGAGGTGTCCCACAATCTTAGAGCATGTGCGAAAAAATATGGCGTGGATGTCGTGTTCAGCACGGATTTTAGGTTAGATAGATTGACACCTTTTGAAACGGTTCAGAGGGGCTGTCAGAAGGCGCATAGGGAAAAGTCGGTGCCGTGTAGCGTAGGCGTGGTGTATGAGATTCCTTTGGCGTGTGGTTTTAAGTATGTGGGCCAAACCTCTCGGTGTTTGAACGAACGTTTAACAGAGCATAAAAGGAATGTAAAAAATAATGCAGCAAATTCGGAGTTGGCTAAGCATCTGGAGGAGTGTAGAAACTGCACGACGGATTGGTCTGGAACGGATGTAGTTGTTAAGGAGAACAACGATGTTAAAAGGGTGGTAAGAGAAACAATTAGGATTAGATCGTTGGGAAATTGCATTAGTCAACCTTCCATGCAAATAGGGAACCGCTGCAGGCAATTTTTACAGTTTTAAGAGGTTTTTTTTTTTGTATTGTTTGTGCGGGTTATTTTGGAGGTGACCTGTTTTGAGTGGGATGTGGGTGTGGGCTGTGGTCCTGTGTATTATGAAGACACAAAGGCGTTGTTTGAAGTCTTTGTGTGCCATATCGTCTGCTAGAACATTTCATTTGGAAACGTTGGAAGTGTCCGTCTGGTGTGTATTGTTTGTGGGGTTATTTTGGAGGTGACCTGTGTTGAGTGGGATGTGGGTGTGGGCTGTTGTCCTGTGTATTGTGAGGACACAAAGGCGTTGATTGAAGTCTTTGTGTGCCATATCGTCTGATAGAACATTTCACTTGGAAACGTTGGAAGTGGCCGCTTCTTTTGTGATAGTGTGGAACTTGTAAAGTCTCGGTGCAGAGGACAAGGTCGTTTGTGATTGGTTGGTGACGACGAGAACGGACTATATAAGAGAAGGTTGTTGAAATAAACTAGTAGCTGAGTTTGAGACCTGTCTGTTTTTCTGTCACTTTTGCTCTTCTAAAAACCCCCAGTCTCAGGGTAAACGACGAAATGGTTCCTTCCTTTCAACCGTTTTTCTTGTTTTTCTTTTTTAAGCTTTCGCAGCTGGAGAAGTCTTCTCGAAGCATTTCGGAGTCGTCTCTCCTGTCTCTACAACTTTTGTTACCGTCTTAATGTTGTTTTTTTTTCTGTTTTTTTGTTTGGACCACGCAGGTGTTTGGCAGCCGGCCCACTTTCGTCGACCGTGGCGCGCTTCACTTTTCAAGGTCCAATCAGAGCTACCCGCAACAAACTTCCAATTCCGAATTAAAATAAATAAATCCCTGCTTTCCAGAAAAGAGGCCTACGGTTGCCGGGAATTGTTGAGTGAGTGCGCCGGCGAGGCGCGGAGCATTAACGGCGACATCCTTTTTCTGCCGAGTCACGGTTTGCGCGCCTCCTGTCAACTGGCCACCTGCTCCGAATGGGGGCGGCCGATTCTTGCTTGGTCGTGCCGGTCGGGTGCACGATCTCCGCGAGGACTGCGGGTGAGCGAACGTTTGATGTGCGGCCGCGTCTCTCTGCCGCGGTCGCCGATGTCGTGCCCCTGCGCGGAGGATCGCTAAGGCGGTCGCTGCCCTCCTTACCCTGCGATACATCTCCATACAGGGTGTCGCTCTTCGGTCCTGATCCTTTATTTTTTTAATAAATAAACCAGCGATATGAATTTAATGATATTTTCCACGAATGTGTCTTTAGCTGGTGCATTTAATGAAAGCAAAATTCACGAGTGTCGGTATTAAAAATATAATAATAAGCCAGAAAAAGATTTTTGTTTTTTTTCCTTACACGCAGGGATCAAAACGGCAAAACCGTCTCGGTGACGCTGCTACTCAAGGATGTCACAAGATAAAGTCTGAGGATAGTGCTCTTCACTACTTCCTGTGTACGGGGCGCAAGTGGGTCTGCTTCTTCCGCAGGGGAAGCGGTGACGTCAGAAGGACGGCGAGCTCCGATTGGCCCTGATTGGGGAAGGAGAGTGGGTATAGACCTCGGGGCAGCTAGCATTGAGGTCTACCCGCTATCCTTCCAATCAGGGCCCATCAGAAGTCGGTGTCGTTCTGACGCCACCGCTTCCCCTGCGGAAGAAGCAGACCCACTTGCGCCCCCTATACTCACGTCAGTGTTGGACAAAATACTCGATAAAAGTATCTCAGTTAAGTTACTAAATACCTGCTTCATAAAGTATCTAGAATACCACTCAAGTTACTCTCACTGTAAAGTATCTCGAGTAGAGTACAGATACTTCGAAATGTAATTCAATTACGTTTGAAGATACTTCCGCATTGCCTGATTTGTATCTACGTCAGGGACAAACAGAATTATACATTTGCGCAAATCTGGTTTCCCAGAATGGCTTATTAGTACGCAACAGCACAAAACGAAAAAAAAAAAAGAACGAAAAACATGGTAAGAATATCCTATGCTGTGGGACAAAAAGTAAAAAAATAGGTCATCGTTTAACTACAATCTATATTCCCTACATGGGGAGTTCCCCATAAACGAACTTGGGATACGGAAATGAGTGAATAGATGACAAAGTGAGCCCAGATAGAAGCCACGGCACTGGTCGCGCCTTTTTTAAGTAAGTTGCGTTCAGAAAGGCACTCAACATTGGGGGACACTTTCGGCATTTCGAGAGGTCATCCTGCTCGGAGTTCGTTTCTTGTCCTGTCCTCTGCTTTTTAACGTCCGATTATAAACAGTGTCCGCGAGAGCAATAAATGCCCAACTGGCGACGAAAAAAAGAAAAAGACTCGGCGTTTGGTTGTAGCAAAATTAAAAAAATAATTAAAGCAAAAAAAAAAAAAGAACGTGTCCTTTTTTTGTGTTTACTTCCCATATTTTTCTATTTGTTATTTTCGTGACAGTGAAGTCTGCCTTGTTATCGTGGGTCGTTTCCCGTTCTGCGTTGCGGCTCAGTGTGGCAATCTTTACTGCCGTAAAACTACCTCTTTTGTTTGAGGATTTCTAATTGCGAAAGCATTCATCCCATGGAGCGAGCCGACGTCACCAGCCGCGCCAAACGGAAGATAAATTCCCGAATCCGCGATCTGAGGCATCCCAGCTTTGAAACCACGCAGAAAGCCACGCACAACGGCAGTGATATATGAAGGCCGCCGCGCGTCAGTTTCAATAGCGCCTCCCCATGGCGCTGCGTGTCTGCGAGGCAGCGGCTCCACCGCTCCACGCCCAAAGTCCGCGCGGCGAGGACAGCGCTCGACCCTCGACGCAAGCAGGCCGCAGACGAAATAAGGGAGCGGAGGAACGGCACGCATGCTTTCGCCTTCACAACTCATACGAAGTGCTTAGCTGTACCTCGAGCCTTGCTTTGGGGAAACTCTAGGAAACAAAGTGTGGCTTTGGGAAGGCGAAGGAAAACCTTGATTGTACGGAGTTTGGGATGAAATATGAGAAATATGAGTCACAAGCGACGCAAAAGCGATGAGGTCAATCTAAGTCACCGTAGATTATCGGAGCTAGCAACAGGATTTGGTTGCTTGAAACAGTGCTCACGTTTGCTCGTGCCACGCCCACGCCACTTCATACCGAAAAACTCGGAAAATGGCGGAAGATCACAAATGTATTTGAGATAATGAGTACAAGATACTCAGAAATGTAATTACAATAGAGTATCAGTTAATCTCGATCAAAGTATTTGCAAGATACCAAGATACTTCAAAAAAGTATTTGAGGTAATGAGTACAAGATACTCAGAAATGTAATTACAATAGAGTATCAGTTAATCTCGATCAAAAGTATTTGCAAGATACCAAGATACTTCAAAAAAGTATTTGAGGTAATGAGTACAAGATACTCAGAAATGTAATTACAATAGAGTATCAGTTAATCTCGATCAAAAGTATTTGCAAGATACCAAGATACTTCAAAAAAGTATTTGAGGTAATGAGTACAAGATACTCAGAAATGTAATTACAATAGAGTATCAGTTAATCTCGATCAAAAGTATTTGCAAGATACCAAGATACTTCAAAAAAGTATTTGAGGTAATGAGTACAAGATACTCAGAAATGTAATTACAATAGAGTATCAGTTAATCTCGATCAAAAGTATTTGCAAGATACCAAGATACTTCAAAAAAGTATTTGAGGTAATGAGTACAAGATACTCAGAAATGTAATTACAATAGAGTATCAGTTAATCTCGATCAAAAGTATTTGCAAGATACCAAGATACTTCAAAAAAGTATTTGAGGTAATGAGTACAAGATACTCAGAAATGTAATTACAATAGAGTATCAGTTAATCTCGATCAAAAGTATTTGCAAGATACCAAGATACTTCAAAAAAGTATTTGAGGTAATGAGTACAAGATACTCAGAAATGTAATTACAATAGAGTATCAGTTAATCTCGATCAAAAGTATTTGCAAGATACCAAGATACTTCAAAAAAGTATTTGAGGTAATGAGTACAAGATACTCAGAAATGTAATTACAATAGAGTATCAGTTAATCTCGATCAAAAGTATTTGCAAGATACCAAGATACTTCAAAAAAGTATTTGAGGTAATGAGTACAAGATACTCAGAAATGTAATTACAATAGAGTATCAGTTAATCTCGATCAAAAGTATTTGCAAGATACCAAGATACTTCAAAAAAGTATTTGAGGTAATGAGTACAAGATACTCAGAAATGTAATTACAATAGAGTATCAGTTAATCTCGATCAAAAGTATTTGCAAGATACCAAGATACTTCAAAAAAGTATTTGAGGTAATGAGTACAAGATACTCAGAAATGTAATTACAATAGAGTATCAGTTAATCTCGATCAAAAGTATTTGCAAGATACCAAGATACTTCAAAAAAGTATTTGAGGTAATGAGTACAAGATACTCAGAAATGTAATTACAATAGAGTATCAGTTAATCTCGATCAAAAGTATTTGCAAGATACCAAGATACTTCAAAAACGTATTTGAAATACAGTATCTTGAGTAGAGAATTTGAGATAGGCACAAGTCACAGCTGAAGAGACGCGGGGCGCGGCGAGTCCCGTGCATCTCGTTATCTCTCCGCAGCCAATCCGATTGCGGCATGAGTAGGTAGGAGCGCCGAAGAACCAATCACGAAGCAGGAAGAGAGGCGCTGCGCGTGCGCAGAAACAAGATTCCCGTGAAGCGTGTGCGCATGCACGGTGCCGAATCACTGCCGACGGCAGCGCCACCATAGTGCCGTGACGTCAGAGAGTCGCGTTCGTGTGTGGTCACGGACCGCATAGGAAAAGCGGGGCGTGGCTTAAATTCTCTTCACGCTTCGTGATTGGTTCTTCGGCATGCTTATCGGCGAATGCTGCAATCCGATTGGTCGTGGGTCGATAATGAGATGCACGAGACTGGACACGCCGCGCGTCTCTTGGGTTGTCGGAGACTTTTGATGTTCCTTTTTTTGTGTGAAGGGTCCGTTGCTTTTTTACAGTCTCTGAAATGATGTATCCTGTGCTCGCACTGTAAAGAACTGCGTTGACGTTCAGGGCGCACGGTGCGAGGCTAAAACATGAATTGATCCTTTTACTGCCGAAACTGAGCGGACAGTTTTTTTTTTAAGGGAAGGGGCCGGGGGGAAGGTGGGAGGGGGGGTGAGGGGTTTTGCGAGATACGCCAGTCACTGCGGGAGGAGACCCGACCGCCGGAAGTGATGCTAGGGTTAACGGAAATGACGGGTGCGCCCTCTATTTCCTGTTTACCTCGAACGAACTTGCTTCGTTAAAAAATAAGAGGCATAAAAAAATCAAACCTTACTTCGCTTTTTCTTTTCTCTCGAAAGGTCTGGCTACAAATTTCAAAAGAAGCAAACCATGCACAAACTTAGCCCAGACAGCGGTTTTGTTTACAATTTTTTCTTTATTCTTTTTAACGGTAGCTCTCTTAATTAGTTCTGATTGTTAATAATTTTTCTGCACCAATCTATATATTTTTTTATATATGAATGAAAGGAGAGAGAATCGAAAACGGTCCACCGCTAAATTTGTCTTAAAACGAAAACACACAGACACACACATTACGTTTGTTTTCTTTTTGACAGTCGCTACGCTATTTCTTGTCTTCTTAATTATCTCGGACCTTATGATTACCGTTCTCAATATAACCGGCTAAAGAACTGATTTCTCAAGCCGCTGCCACGCTGCTCGAACATTGTACAAAAGGCTGAAATACACGGAGTTCTCCGCAGTCAGGGTGACAGAATTGTTTGCCGACAGGCCCCAAGCATATGTTCGAAGCTCGTTTCTTTGCTTCACGCACACGCCTGCTTCGAACAAACGTCTGCGGGCAGTTTGTGTAGGACCAGTAGCGCGGGACTGTTATAAAAGGAAGAAAGAAAAAAACACACACGCACACACACACACACCTTAGACTCGGTGTTTTTAATGCGGTGTATTAGCGGTGTGTTTAACGCATCGTGCAAAAAGCACTCTGCAGACCCAGAGTCTGAGGCGTTCTTTTTCTCCCTCGTGTCACGATCAGATTGATCGTACAAACAAAAAAGCGTTCGAAACATGCGTATGAAGCGAACATATGCTTCGAATGTGCTCGAGGCGTGGTCCGCGGATAATTCTGCCAGCGTGTCTGCGGAGAACTCCGTATGTCTCTTGTATGACGCACGAGCAACCTGACCGAGGCTTCGAAGTTTTCTAGACGTGCTGGCAGGCCCCTTTTTTCGGACATGAAGAACATGAAATGAAATGTCCCTATAACCAAAATAAACAGCGCAAAAACAAAAAAAGACACACGCGGAAGCTTAGGACACAAGCAAGGTGATGTTTTATTGTCCCGTCCTTTTCGTTATTTTCAACACTATTTTATTTGTTGTGATCATACGCCGTCTCGTACGTACCCTTTCCTATTCGCCTGTACCTTACTGTAGTTCGCGCAGAAAAAATAAAAACACTGAAATGGACGAGGGACGGACACTCACAGTTTTTTCGCAGTTCTTTCTTGAAGGAACTGTGAATGTTTGTCCCTCGTCCATTTCAGTGTTGTTTTTTTTGTTGTTTTTTTCAGTGTGAAGTATAGTTTATAGAACGCGCTCTGCTGCGTGTACGTACCTTCCTATGGTCGGAAATTTGGTTTAAATGTTCTTTCTCCCCCGAACGCGTGCAAGGGACGGCTGCGCGTTCAGATAAGTGCACGCAGTACCAGCCATTGCGCCGTAATTGCAGTTCTTTTTTCTTTGTCGTTGGGAGGGGAGGGGGGGGAGGTTCGCTGTGATCATGCAGCAGACCGCCAAGGGCGATCACTCCTTTTCTCTTTAAAGTCGTTTAAAAGCAAACGCTTAGCGTTCTCCATCTGATTCAGCTGTTTCACTCCGGTTCTATAGTTTTCTTTCTTTGTCATGTTTTTACTTCCTTTGTATTTCGTCTCCCCCTGCCCGGGTGTTGTTAGCCGATTTTCGACCACCCCTCCCACTTACACCGGTGAACAAAGATGGCTTCTAGGCGGCTCTCGGTTGCGATGACATCATCGCGGGTTCGGTGTCCATCGGGTGTTGGAGGGGTTGCTCCCCTCGGCTCATTTTGGGGCTGGTCTTGCCCCCCCCCTCCCACCCCCCCCCCCCCACTTTCCCACCCCAGACATTCTCCGAAAGGAGGGGGCTATATATTTTTCACCGGCGGGGATGGAGAAGATGACTATCAATTTTGCTTCTTTGTCTTTGTACGTGCGCCTGGTTTTCGTTTTCGTTTGAGGCTCTGGTTCTGAAGTCTGATGTGAACTCCAGAGCGAGGGCTCAACGGCTCTGACTCACTTTCGAACAAATCTCAAATATCCGTTCCGCATGCTCCGACTGTCTAGTTCACCACAAAACCAGACTTGTGCATGAAGCGTAACAACCGACTCGTATTACTTCTGTGAGTTCTATCTAGTTACTTTTTTTAGAAAACGATCTAAAAAGTTTTTAAAAAGAAGAAAAAATTTAAACAGTCTGATTGGGACACGCATGTCAAAAAATAAATTTTACGCGAAAAAAAGATTTATAGCAATATTGATGACGAGAGATTTATTTGAAATTTTGGGCTCGAAGTCCATGACGTCAGGGGTCATTCCGGAATGACCATCTCGGTCTCGAAGGCGAAGCCGATCCAGCTCTCCTCCACGCGCCCGAAATGCCGAGAGAGAGAACAAGTGGAAAGGAGGTAAATGCCGAATAAATCGCGTCTCGCGCTATCAATATTGCTCTAAAGGCTGAACTCCATGGGACGAATATGCTGCGAATAACCGACGAATTTTGCCCGGCGGCTTTTGCTCTGCGCGTGGAATCAACACAGTGGCTGCTACGTCGCGCGCAAAGCGAGCGTGCCGTAGGGCGGCGTTCGCCAGTTATTCGTCACATAATTCGTCCCATGGAGTTCAGCCTTAAGAAATTTTTTTGGAGCGTAATATTTATTTCTTGACACGCGTGTCCCAGCAAGACAGTTAAAAAAAAAAACTTTTTTCGTTTCAAGAAATTTATAAGATCTAGTTTTTTTGTTTTTTTAAAGATGGAACGAGTAATGTATTTTCGTTACTTTTGGATGAAGTAATGAGGTAATGAGTAATGGTATTAAGTTACTTCTGGAGTGCAATGTGTACAACACGAACACTACCCATCTTACTTGACAGCCCAGGTCGCGCCTGTAATTTCGCACTGCGGGAAAAGCCGGATAGACCTGACTGAGACGTGCGCAAGGTTCGTCGGTACAGCCGCACTTCTCCTTCAATGAACGCGCTGGAGAGCGAGGAAATATTAACGAAGGCAGATATTGCGAGCGGCTACTGTCTCGTCAAAACGAAACGTTTATAGAGTGACGCGAAAACAACGCGGTACTTTCACGCTCTACGTGTAACGCGTTCCTTTTGCATCGCAGTAACGAGTGACGTACTTAGTTACGTTTTGGATTGAATAGCGAGTAACGAAATTTAGTTACTCTATTTCAGGAACATATGTACACGTCTGGCGAAAACACCAAAGAGAAAGTGTGCCTCGAACCCAACGCTAAAAATAAAAACCCGAGTTAGCCCGCCGACAAATATCTTTTTCATGCCAATGCAAAACGAAAACCAAAAAAAAGCAACAACACTGTTGTGGGCCATTGAAAGATTGTGATTTAACGAAAACAGAACAGAGAGTGAAGAAACTAAATAAGACTTCTCTCGTTCCAGCTGTTATGTCCAATAAATGTTCTTAGTGGCCCACAAAATCCGCACTTTTTCTTTTAGTCCGTACTAAGCCATAGGACAGTTTTTTTCTTTGTTTTTTTCACTTCTAACTTTTCACGGAAGTATGTTTTTTCTTATAAATTTTCCCAAAACAGATGCACCACCTCCGCTGCCTCTCCGTGGCAAATTAGACCGTCTGAGCTCGCGATACCAATTTTTCTTTGTGTGTGATTTGAGTAAAGTGGGTTGCATCCATTCGACCCTCGCTGTATATATGCCAGCCCAAAGACAATTCGTTCGTGTGATACTCTGAAAAATAAATGCACTCGCGTCTACTTTTTTTTCTGCAATGCACCGGGAGAGCCAATTTCGCAACAGTCTAAGCAAAGAGCTCGGTTAATGAGGAGGCTCAGAATCTTATTTAGACCTCAAAATGAAGCATACATGGGTAAATTACTTTCAAAATGTAATTTAATTACAATTACATTTTTGCTTCAAAAGTAGTTAAACTACAATTACAATTACTACTATGTGAAAAGTAATCACTGCAAATACAAATTATTTTTAAAAAGTAATGCAATTACTTTACAATTACTTATTTCTGAGGGTGACCCGACTTGGGCCATATAACTAAACGAGTCGTATAAAATGAAACATATTTGTTCATTCCTGGCCCCAATGTTTGAGGAGGTTGAAGCATCGCTGCATAAATGCCACATGTTGTATACTTCCCTGGATGAATTTTGTTAAATTCATGATAGAACTTGACAGTTTGGGGCAATGAAGTACGGCGTTCTTATATTTTTAATAAACAATAATAAATTTGTTCATATGCTGGAAGACGCCAGATCGCTAAAGAAAAATTGGGTTGACAGATTTTTGTTAGCTGCAGGCAAATAAAAATGCGACAAATAGGCATGTGTGAATATTTTAAAAGAGTAATATAAAACTAAAATCCACACGCGCTAATACAACCGCATTCCCGTACAAACATCATGGTATTGTAAATTATTTACATTGAGTTGAAATTATAAGGGCTCAGAAATATAGTATAAGAACCGAATTGGGACTCCCGAATCATATTGGTTACAATATTGTCGCGAATGACAAGTGATGAGGCGGTGAGTAACTGAGTAAACCAAACGTTTGATCGGGCGAACTTGTGCCCAAAATAAAGAAGGAAACAAAAGACAACAGTAGAGCGTCACGGGCGTCGAAGTCGGCGAAAGAGCAGAGTCCAACGCTGGGGCGAAACTGACTCCGGCTTGCCACGCGGAGCCCCTTTTGTACACACGTCGGCATCTGGATCATTCGGCGTAGAAGTGTTCAGCGCGTAGAACATTCTCAATCTCGAATCAGCAAGATGGTTCTCGAATTTTCCAGAACATCACATCACAGCCTTAACAAAATCTGTAGCCGCGGCGAGGAATCAAACCCTGGCCTTCTGCGTAGAGGGAAAGCGCGATAACCGTTAGGCTACGGGCGCGCCGCCTGCTTGATCAGCTGCGCTCGCGGCAATATTCACAGGTGCGAGGTCAGTCTCCAAAACGCTTATGCAAATAATATCCAAAGTAAAACAAACGGGAAATAAACTTGAAAATAATACAAATATTCGAATATGCGACAGTACTGGAAAAAAGACGTAAAAAAAAACTTGCAAAAAAAAAATAAAGAAAAGAAAAGTAACTTCATAGACAATTAAAATTCCCAACCTCGACTGAAAGCTGAAGCTAAATTTTTCTTTCTTTCAATATTTTGGCATGTTTACGCTATTGTTTTCTTCTGGCACCGCAGACGGCGCCACACGGCGCCGTTGAGGTAGGAGTCCAAAGAGGATTGTATCTCAGCCCGCAGTGTAAGCAACAAAACAAACAAACAATGCGACACTATTAATGTTGTGCGTGTGTGTAATCGTGTGTCTGCATGAGTGATTCTACCTGAGAGCTAAGCCGCTTGTGCGAGCACAGAGGCGTTCATGGACAGGTTCCGTCGGCGCCACAAAGTTTTGCAAAAGTAATTGTAATTGTGCTGAAATTTTGCAATTACTGGAGCCAGAAAGTAATTAAATTACAATTCATTTTAACCGGAAGTAGTTAATTACAATTAGAAATGACCAAGTAAAGTAATTCAAATACAGTAATTTAATTACTGTAATGAAATTACTACCCAATTATGAAATGAAGTCTGCGATTATACGCCGAACTTGAAGGGCTCCAGTGTGCAATCAACCCAACTCCGATGATTATCCTCTCGTCTCATGGCTGCCGCGAGAACGGTGTCTCTTGTGCCATGAAAGAGCAGGACGTGGAAGGCTGCTCTTTCACGAGCTCTCATTGTTTCTGTTGAAGCAGTCCGTGTCGTCATCTTCAAAAACGGTCCGAGATATATCGGCTGACGTTCATTCCGACCGCCCGATCCGAAGGAAGCAAATCATGACTAAAAGTACGTCGCTGGGCGGAAGTAATCCTAACAATGAAACACAACAAAAAGGAGAGAAATTAATTGCACGTGCGCCGGGTTCTTTTTTCTTTTTTGTTATTGTTTCGAACAATGGAAGAGAAAGATATAACGGGCAGTTTTAATTTTTATTTTGTCAGAGCGCGTCCGTTTGAAACCCCAAACGATGGTGATTTGTCCTGTCACGGAAACGCGACAAGATTTAATTACGTTTCGCCAAATTTTTTTATATTGTTGTTTGTTTTTCGGCTACATTTTCTATTAACGCCTTTTCCCTTAATTTCCTTTTTTTTTTGTTGCGGATATTACGTGTAGAAGAATACGGAAATTAAACTGGTTGTATGTTTGTTTACGTATTTGTGTATGCATATATATATGCCGCGTATATGTTCGTATGCTTTTATAGATTAATTTTTTTTACGGTATTTTATTTTTAGTCATTTTTACGTCCGTTTGACCTTCAGTAGCATTCTATATATTTAGCGAGGAAATTGACGTCATGTGGTAGGGAACTGTGATTTCAAAGCTAGTATAACCAAAATAAAGACGCCAGTGCTTCCGTCTGAAGCTTACATTTTCTATAACTATTCTGGCATCTCAAGATATGAATATATACTTTGAACGAAAACCTGCCTGTCACATAGGAGGGATAACTCAAGGAAGATGTGTACATTCCAGCGTAGAACTAATGCGATTATATGTAAATTTTCTTTTCGCGGTCTACAAACGACTCGAACTCGTCACCCAGTGACTTTGTTGAAATAGTTTGACATGGTGGGTGTAACAGCTTCAAAAAACGAGGACGAAGAAAGAAACAGACACGACAGGACAACAGCTGTACTCGCAACTGAAATGTTTTATTTTAACATTAAAACATTTAAACATAAAAATTTTATTTTAACATTAAAACATTTAAACAAATAAAACATTCCAGTTGCGAGTACAGCTGCTGTCCTGTCGTGTCTGTTTCTTTCTTCGTCCTCGTTTTTTTGAAGCTGTTACACCCACCATGTCAAACTTTTACCAACTCGCCCTGTTCAACACCTTGTTGTTGTTGTTGTTGAAATAGAATTGTCTGAGCTGTGTTTTGGTATACAGCCCAAGAGTGTATGTCAACTGTGTCTTTTCAATATTGTTATCCTATCTGCTTCGAACGTCGTTCTACACTATCTGCTGGTTATTTTCGTGCTCGCCTGTAACGTGCAGTTTGCGTTTGTGTGTATGTGCCCACCTACACCGTTATGCATCTCGAGGCGATGTACGGGTATTCAAATAAATCAATCAAAATACTAACTCAGTCTCCCCGCTACGTTTAGCGGGTAAACTGAATAATAACCTATTATTGCTTCGCAGCCAGCTATGTTGAGGCAATATCCGATGAGAACACCGCAGAAAGAATCCTTTAGCAAGAAACATGAACGTGAGGATCCACAGCTGTCATCGACTATAAAAGCGGATCATAAACGCGCTACCGCTCAGATCTTCGCTTCTATATGAAAGCAATTTCTTCACGCCGTCGTTGTTCAGTCGTTACATCCTAGCCCTTTGAATCGGAAGAGGAAACAAGAACATAACGGAAAAGAAAAAGAAAAAAAACTGCCGTGGGCGTTATTTCCACATCAAAGATCTGAGTGCTAGATATTCGTCTGTCACGTTTAAACGAACATGAAATTCAGTATGCATATCACCCCTGTCTCACTAAAAGATAAAAGCGGAGCATCTATCGAACGAACAGAACCAAATCCCAGAAGGCCATCTTGAAAGTCATTTCCATTTCAGATGACAAGTTCTCAAACGACTCTGCCACTATTATTAGTTTTTATTATTATTTTTTATTAATATTTTTACGTTTCATTCGTGCGTATTGTCTATTTTATTTTTTCATCTTTATAAGGAAATTTGGAAAGAAAAGCCTTTAGGGTAGAAATAACCGTCAAGTCGCAGTAAACGAGTTTGTGGCTGGACGGCGAATTCGTCCTTCTGTCCGAATAAAATTGAGCGTGCTGACCACGGACTTGCGAAATCTCCATTGCATCGCGAGAAGGACCCCAGCGAATGTTCAATGTGGAATGGGCGTCTGCGGCCAATTACACTGCTTAAATCCGACGTCCAAGAGACCGTTTTTCGAGCGGGCGAACCAATCGGCTGTTGAGGATGCGCGCGTTGCTGCACGTTACTGCTGTGACATTAGATCACTCTCGAAGTGACTGTCTTCGCTTCGCTCCATCTAGTTGCAAAGCTGAGTGCGGTACACGCCAATGATTGAACGCACGGAAATCAAGCACTTATAGGCCGTCACTTTTTTATTTTTTTTTTCACTGCACTCGTTATATGAGAACGAAAAAGGCTCATTGCCGTCTGCTTTTATCGCATTAATTTTTCTTTCAGTTACGCCCTTTTTTTTTTTTCTTATTGCGCTGGTTTAGTTTTTGCCAATGCGACAGACCGACACTGGTGGAGATCCGCGATCGCCAGAATGCGATTAGTACGAACAAACGCTCTCAGTTTGACTTCCATTTTCATTTGATTTTTCTATAGACCGACACGCTCTGATCAGAAATATGGACCGACACGCTGTTTCCAAACAAGCCCTCGTTTGCCCACACCAGGTGTGGGCAGTGCGCGTGCGCAGAAACCGAATTCGAGTGAAGCGAAGCGTCTGCGCATGCGCAGTGCCGTCGACAGCGCCACCGCAGCTGCGTGACGTCAAGGCCGCGTGTTGGTCTATATACAGTCTTTCCCCCCTCCCCCCCCCCAAAAAAAAAAAAAAAACAATTATGATTTTTTTTCAAAGTTATAAGTTATTTTCTGAACATTCCAATGGGAAAATGGGGCCTACTTACGCCCGTTTTCGGTTTCTGGAGCCATAGAACACCATGTATTCGAGACCTAAGTCGGCCGCCATTTCCCTACTGAAATTTAAAAAAAAAAAGATATTTCTAACTTTTGAATAAGATATCGGATTTTCAGTGCAACGTGGGTTTCACTGACGTCACATCGCATACTTTTGACCACCATGTCAGAGGAGGAGAGGGAAGCTGCTTTTGAAAGAATTTTGAGTGACGGGTTCATCTTCTGGGAGCAGAATGGCGACCTCTGTGCGAATCCGGGAGGCAGAAAAGATGCTAAGAGGGGAGCTCTCTCTTCCCCTCTTCTCTGGGGGTCATCGGGGCGCTCTTTGAGTTACGTCACGTGCAACGAAGCATGAGCGTTCGGAACAAATGTAATTTATTTTTGGAGTAAAAAAAAAATACCTTGTGATTTTTTTGAGGGGACACCCTGGACTCGGGGTGACGTGTCCAATAGACCCTTTCCGGAATTCAGTCTGGTCACTTTGATCACTATCATCATCATCAGAAAATTGGACTATGTGCTATACTAATGGCGGCCTTGTGTTTCCTGATGAAGGAAGAAGTTGAAGAGGCTCCTAAGCAGATGATTCGAGATCTGTACATTCTCGACGTTAGCGCGCCGTGAAGCGAGAATCGGATGCAAGAGCTGCATAAGCCTGCATTCCTAAGTCGCGCCTGCAGTCAATCTGTGACATACTCGGCTTCAAAGCCCCTTCACGTAGAGAACTTGAAGGCGTCTATGTGGGTTGGCGCAATTTGTTCTGACTGGCTGCATCTTTTTCGCCGTCAACACTGAAAAAGATTGAAAAAGAACTGCACAGTGAAGAGCATATTGTCGTTTACCGTTGACTCGCGAAAGGGATGGTGCCCCATAAAATACTGCAGACCACAGGCTCATTGCCGTCTTTAGTACGGTAAAAGTTAAACTGCCATTTGAGTCACCAGATGGCGCTGAATTCCGGAAAGGATCTATTACTAGGGCCACCAGCGTAAGCGGTAAAATGTGATCTCTGACGCCGACCAGTAGGAGTTCAATAGGAAGAAAAGCGTGGATGCAGTGGGGTCGCATCACCAAGTGCGTTTTCCGTAGCCTGTATACACAGTTCGACACCGTTAGCGCGAACACGGCATCGGCTCTCTTTCGCCCTGTCCGAGACAGCATAGGCCATTTTCATCGCGTGTTCTCGAACCTAATTTCACGGCTTCTTGTTTAGACCACCAGGTGCGGCGTATATATGATTCGCTCGAGAAGGCTGGCGAGCGAACCTATACGGCCAGAGCTGTCTGTAACAGCAGCTGGGAGCCGTGGATTTCGCTCGAGTCGCCACTATGCAAGAGCTCTGCCTTGCTGGCTGGAGCCATCACGCTGAACGCCGGTTCATCACGCACCCGCAGAGTCCCCAATCCGCATTTTTCGATATACGAAGGTCCCCCATCTGAAAGGGCATTGACGGACATTAAAAGGTTTCGCCAAACTCGGAGCAACTGAGGGAGAGAAGGAGAACAACAACAACATCAACAGAAGGACAGGAAAAACGATAGCTCGCTTCTTTGTGCTCTTTCGCTTCCCCTTCGGTTGGGGCGGCCACATTCTTTCCTGAAAGAGGACTGTACTATATTATAAAACATGTCGCGCGCGGAAGTTTCCTAAGCGTTATCTGAAGCATCGCCCAGTGCGGCGGTCATCATTATTATTCATATTACTCGCACACACTGTCATTTCTTTTGTATATCATCAAGTTTCCCTTTAAGCCTTCGTCATCTTGCTCCGGGCGCAACTGTACACCGTCGCCTGTCGCACGCTTTTTCCGAACTCGGCTGTCATTTACTCTTTCTCGTCCGGATGTATTCGGAAGCCTGGGATGGAACGTGGCTTAATTGGCTCCTCCGTTTTATGGTAATTATCGCTCCCCGGTTCTTCGATGACGTCACTGCTTCGAGGCCGCAACGTCGCTGGATCGTTTTCCAACTGCTCGCGGCAGCATTTCCACTAATTGCGCGGAAGGGAAGGGAGTTGGTTGATGGGTAGTGCTCCCTATCGGGGACTGTATAGTTAATCTGAATAACGGAGTGGGACGGGAGGGGGGCAGTTTCAAAAACGGCGTTTATTTTAAGTTCAGGAAGGACTGTAGTTTTTCTTTTGCTTGTCGCGTTGGGTTTGACGGTTCCAGCGAAAACCGGAGCAAAAATGCGGGAGTTGTTAGCGAGAGTGTTCGACCGAAGAGAGAGAAATGGAGAGAGTGTGTTGTCGTTGTGGTCAGCGAGAATGTCCGGCTCTAAGTTAAATGAGTTGGCAGCTTAGAGCTGGAGTACTTTGGGACGACTCTAACTTTGCCTTTTGAGGAGCTCGACGAGACGCTTATCTGCCACCGTTAGCTAAATGCAAGGTTCTTTTTTTTTTTTTAGTCTTTGGTTGGGCGGCGGTTATCTTCAATAGGTACAAAACTGTTTTATATAGAGTAAAAGATATCTAAGAATGCATACCCACAAGAAACTTTAATAACATATTCCCCGTGTTTTTCGGGATTTCGGAGCAAGTTGTTGCCGGTACAGGTTAATCATTTAATTATCTAATGAACGAGTAAATATTGCCACGCGGGTCTCATTTTCCTCCTATAGTATTATTGTTAAGAGAGTGATAGCTTTACACCTCCTGATTACTATTACAATAAAGTGCACGATAACTATTTCTGAAGTTTTGTTTTAAAGTGTTTCTTTAACAAATAAATAAAGTTATGTAATACAAACTAATATTTTTTTCAAAACACACTTCCAAACAACATTTCCGGAAAAAGCTCTCGTCCATTTCTTTATTACATAAATACCGAGTGTGCGGTGTAAACGTAAATTTATCTCTCTTAACATTAATCGTTCCTTACCTAAGTAAATAATTACCCTATGGCTTTAATAACTATAGCTTGCCCTAGAATGCTCAAGTACACCTGACATACGTTATAAAAGTTACTTTTGAGTTTACATTTTTGCTTTCCTAAGTGTATTACCAGTTTGTATTCGGTCAAGGTGGAATGGAAGTGAGTATGGGCGGCAGTTCCCCAGCTTCGATGTACCCTCTGAGCAACGCAAATAATGCGGACACGTTTTTTTTTTTTTTTTTACGTTTTGTTCGGGTAGTCGTATACCGACGAGCAGCAAATCTTCCCGCCGAACTTGGGTGTCCAGGATAAAAAAATTTTCCCTTCCAGTCGCCGACAGCTCCTTGAGCCGCTGTTTCACTGCTCATAAATCATACAAGAAGACCCGCGGAGTTCTCTGGACTCTCTCAGTCAGATATATATATGTATTTCTTCACTTTTCACACATATGTACTCTTTGAACATGTCTGCAGAGAGTTTTTGTATGACCGCGGTGTCACAGGACTGCCACACAATGGAGAAACACGGCCCAGTGCGTGCACACTCTCGTTTTGTATGATGTATTAGTATGGTTGTTGTAGTTTTCGGTTTCACCTACGCGAGGAAAAGCTTCTTTTGTCTTCAGTACTGTCGTGCGGAGCACTCCCTCTTTAATCTTCCGGCAGCGAAAAAGAATGGCGGAAGACTCTCATGGCGACCGGATAGGGGAAGTCCGCTTGCGCATAGCATCGAAACAATGCGCCGGACACTTCTCGGTCTTCCTGTTTTATTCGCACACGTGCCGGGATGCAGCCAGCATGTACGCGGCTGGAGAGAGAGAGTCCTTAG
Organism: Ixodes ricinus; assembly: GCA_037355805.1. Taxonomy (NCBI): domain Eukaryota; kingdom Metazoa; phylum Arthropoda; class Arachnida; order Ixodida; family Ixodidae; genus Ixodes; species Ixodes ricinus. Next base: position 22,109 of record JAZHYW010042734.1, on the reverse strand, counting down.
GGAGGAGTGGCTTGAAAGCCACTCTAGAAAGGAGGAGATCCAACCGTCGCGCGCCCTAACGGCTAAGTTGAAAACTGTACCCGTGGGTGCAACGTAATTATCGTAATTTTTTTCTGTGTTTCTTAAGCTTTGGTTAAGATATAACACAACAGACAGTCGGCAGACACTGTCCGGGGCGTTTTTTTCTTCCTCGTATATATTGTATATAACGGTCTTGTCATAAAAATGAAAGCCGTTTACAACTCCCTGTAACGCCGAACTAGAGCGCAGCTCTTGAGGAGGAGGAGGGAAGGGTACTGAGGGAGGGTAAACTCCTCCTCCCTCCTCCCTCAACTCCTCATCCTACCAAATACTCCTCCTCCCTCCTCCCATCCTCCTCCTTCCTTCTCCCCCTCCTCCTTTCCTCCTCCCATTCCTCTTCCTCCTCGTCCATTCCCCCTCCTCCTTTATCCTCCCCTCCTCCACCTCCCTCCCCCTCTTCCTCCTCCATCTCCTGCGCTCCTCCTTCATCCTCCCCTTCCTTCCCCCTCCCCTTCCTCCTCCTCCTCCTCCTCCTCTCCCCTCATCCTCCTTCCCTCTCCTCCTTCCTCCTCTCCTCCCCCCTCCTTCCTCCTCAGCTTCCTCCTCCTCCCTCCCCTCCTCCTCATCTCCTCCTCCTCCTCTCCTCCTCCCTCCTCCTTTCCGCGCGGTGCATTATGGGATATTTCCCATGATGCACCGCGCGGTTACGCCGACGCCAACGGCGACGCCGATGGCGATGGCGACGCCGACGGCGACGCCGCTCAAGCTGGAAACGGGCGCCTAAGAGCTGCGCTCTAAAAAAGACTGTCTCCAGACATGTTCGTAGCATACATATATGGATGAAGCAAACGTGCTTCAAACGGGCTTGAGACGTGTCCCCAGATTATGGGGAGTTGTAGGGAACCGTTTTTGCACATCCGATACGGTACACGATGGAGCCCTCGGTACGCACTGCGCATGTGCGAGTCTCCTGCTGTAGCACACGCTCAGTTCGTACCGGAGAGCATATCGTACCGTAGCGAATGGCCAAAAACGGCTCCCTACAACTTCCTATAACCTGGGGACACCGTCTCCCTATAGGCGCCGCCAGCAGACAACAAGAGTGCGGCGTCTGCTCGCCGCATCTCTCGCGAAATAATACCACAGGTTAGCGACGTTCATCGAGAACTCGGTCGTCTGCAAAAACGTCCGCCGTCGACCTTGCCGAGTTTGTTGGTCTAATGTTTTTGTTTTGTTTTACACAATGTGTTTTGAAAAGTACCCAGGTAATTTCTATCCCATCTCATTGCACATCCGGTGAATGTTTATACTTTCTGTGTGCAGACGCCCATTTTTTCTGCTTCGTTTTACAACTTAGGTTCGACCCATTGTGGCCACTCCTCATTTATTGTGCGAACGTAATTCCATGATGTTCCCGGTGATGTGAAGGACTGCGGCGGCGAAACGCTGGACGATGATTAAGCTGTTGCTTGTCAAGTCCAGAAACCTTCAGCGTTTTTGGCTACTAGCTTACGTGGAACGTTTCAACAGCTAAAAAATTTGCCTGGTCGTCTTAATTTTAATTTTAATTTTATACTTTTTTTTTAGAAACTAGCCGGTTCTGGATTCAGGCTGCCGTAATGCGATACGTAATTTGTCCACTATCCCTCTGGTGGTCCGACGTAATGTGCAAGCACGTACCCTTTGACATTCTCCAAGTCGTTAGAAACCTTAACCCACGTCTTTTCTTCTTCTTCCTTTTCTTTTTTTTTTCTTTTTTTATTAATCGGGAGTTTCCCCTACGAGAGTATTCGAAGGTACCGGCCTTTGAAATCTTCCCTAAAAGATTCGGTAGCCGCGCTTGCCCCGAATTCATATATGACGAATCCAGATACCTACATATATATTGCTCGGAAGTATATTTAAATCGCATCCGGCAGCCAGGTACCTTACCTTGAATCGCTACTATAATTTGTAACGTGGGCAGTTAGATCTAAAACAACGTATCACTATAACGGCACTATATTCTCCATCACAGCGTTTACAAAGAAGCCCGTTTTGCCCACACCAGGTGTGGGCGCTACGTGTGCTCAGTACCCAAATTCGGGAGGAGTGGAGCGTCTGCGCATGCGCAGTATACCGACAGCAGCGCCACCTCAGTGGCGGGACGTCAGAGACTTCAGTTCGTCTATACTCCGTTCCACACTAGGTCCGAATGCCTATCCTTAAATACTTCAACGAAATTTGAAATATACCCGTCGTGTTCAGAAATAGGTTGACTATGATCCACAATATCCGTAAACGACAATCGCACGTTTGTATTTTGAGCCTGGTGGCTGTATTTTTCGTTATAAACGGCCCACTCTGGCAAGCGCTCGGAGTGCAGGTCACATCGGCGGCAATCGTGACGTAGTTCGTCTCGGAACAAGCAAAGCTACGGCGAGGCTGACGCCGAGAGGATGGCCTAGTCGTTCCGGCCACCGAAGTGGCTGCTTTTGTACGAATTTTGAGTGGCGGGTTAATCTGCTATAATCTTGTGGAGGGACAATAGCGTCTTTTGGGACACACAAAAGGATTCTCGGGAAGAGGGGAGTTCCTCCTTCCCCTCTTCTCTCGTCGTGGCCGGAGGCGAGACAGTTACCGTCACTAGCTGTCAAGGTTCCTAGACGGGCATTACAAACGAGGCGTTAGCGACATCCACCAGGTGCTCTTTGCTAATCGTTTAATTCGTTTTAACATTCCTTTTCGTGAGTTTTTTAAACAAGATATTGGTGTGTTCGATGTGATTCTGCTCCTTTGAACACACATATAGGCCAAAAAATGAGCGCCGAAATTTCGTTGTAGTATCCCTCTAACGTGGATCATACCCACGCGCTGGGCTTGGCGAAGTAGAAAACGCGTGCTGAGCTCAGCATTGTCAGAGTCGGGCTATTCTCATCACCGCGGTGGTTGGACACGAGCCACCCACCCGAGTGTCCTCCACGAGCCGAAGTTTAGTGCTCACGCAGCTCTCGTGTCTAATCCGTGAGCCGCCCTCGTCTGCCGTGGTGGTTTCGATTCTACAATTACTTCATCGAGCTTTACGAAGGCGCAAGACTTAAAGAAAGAGTTCCCTTTCATCCTGGCAATCTCACCGCGACCAAGAAGCTTCTGAATCAGTAGAGGTCCGTCCGAGTATACTTCGGCTATAGACCAGAACGCCTCTACGAAGTCACGAATATTCCTACCCGATATTTTTTCACGACTCTTTTGATACAAAACGGATTTTAAAAGAGTGTGTATATCTGTGCTTGCACGAAGTTTACATAACGAATCTGGATGCCCATTGGCGACGTGCGCGACCCAAAGTGTCGCGTTGATCGTCCTTTCAGGATTGTCCAAACGCTCGCTGTGACCTTCTTGAGGAGGAGTATTTCTGCTCTCATCGACGGAAAGAAGAGCAAAAAGTCAGACTCTCATCCCTGACCCTGTTGGGTGAGACAGGCGACGAGGAGGCTTCCACCGCGCTTTTTTACGCACCATCCAACTTGTCACTCGCTACTAAGAATCTTGGTCCTGACGATGGGATAGGATCCATAAGAGGGCGCCACCGAAACATCTCGTCGCCATATTTGCAACTAATTACCTCGCCGCCTATCTTGTTATTAGTATAATTTGTAAAATCGTAAGCGATATGTATATCTCACCTATTCCTAACGGCGCTAGCTTTATTGCGTTGCTCTGTATAGAAATTTGTTCAATAGAAATAGTTTACTCGATTTCCTTGACGCAAGTCTCCACATTTTTGCTGGTGATAATACGGTGTCCGGAAGAATAAAAGCGTCCTATTCACTCCTGTTTGCTTGTAATGAAGGTCGTTACTGCGTTACGAATTGGTGGTTCCGCTTGCTTTCCCTGGAAAGCAGGGAATTGTCAGGAAATTCGGCAAGTCTCGAAAAGTCAGGCCAAAGTGAAGAGATTTCAAGCCTAATCAGCTTCAATCAGGAAATTACGCTTTCCTTTTTTTGAGCGGCTGCAGACGATGCTTTTGTGGTGTGACACACATTGCATGCGTGATGCGACCCAGTCGGCAAGCTTTCGCAAATCTATACTCAGAAACTAGTGTTGGCGGAACCCTAATTACGTCCTTTTGAAACGCGGACACCAAGACGAACTTCTCTCCTCGCGCACGCGCTAATATTTTTGCCCGTGTGGTCTATTTTAGACGGAACGGTATTCATTCAGCAAAAATATCACGGAATATATTTACAAGGTAATAGAGGCGTGATGCATGGGCGCCGCCCTGTTGGTCATCAGGTATACTAGCGTTTTCCACATAAAAACTACACGAATTCATGCACGTCTTAATTCTTTTAAGGATCGCTTCGGAAAGTTTGATAAATAATTAGGGACACCTGGAGTAGTCTGGGAATTTTAAAACAACATCTTGGTATTCTAGATTCCTTTTGTGTGTTTCGTATACAGGGTGTTTCAGAGAACTCAGGCCAAATCGCTCCTGCGAAAACTACTCATCGCAACAAAAAAGACTTGTGTCGTTTGGTCCTGGGCCAAGGGCCCATTTAGGAAAATTATTAAAGTCCGGGATAATTAAGTTGTTAATTATTTTTGCGGAATTAACTTTTTAATATTGTGTTTAAGGGCATGGTTTCAATTAGAAAATTGCTCAGCATCGTCAAAAAACACTAAATCAACAAATTGCAGAACGATAGAAGGCACGCGAAGCATATTACGGCTTTCTGAAAAACCGCACAAATTCGAGGGGTTTTTAAGTTTCGGTTTGCTATCGGAGCGCATCTCGGCTCCGGCGGCACCGCGCCCCGTGGAGAGATAGTGGCATCCAACCTCTGCTGCGCTGTCATCGCGCGACGCAGTAGAGGCTGGTTGCACTATCTCTCCACGGGGCGCGGTACCGTCGGGGCGCAGATGCGCTCCGATAGCAAACCGAAACTTAAAAACCCCTCGAATTTGTGCGGTTTTTCAGAAAGCCGTAATATGCTTCGCGTGCCTTCTATCGTTCTGCAATTTGTTGATTTAGTGTTTTTCGACGATGCTGAGCAATTTTCTAATTGAAACCATGCCCTTAAACACAATATTAAAAAGTTAATTACGCAAAAATAATTAACAACTTAATTATCCCGGACTTTAATAATTTTCCTAAATGGGCCCCTGGCCCAGGACCAAAACGACACAAGTCTTTTTTCGTTGCGATGAGTAGTTTTCGCAGGAGCGATTTGGCCTGAGTTCTCTGAAACACCCTGTATATTTGTTCCAAACGCGCACAGAATCTTACGAGCGTGTTGCGATTATTAGTTCCTCGAGTAAACACCGTATTTCCTGATTTTTATGCCTTGCGGAAGAGCAACTAAACACATTACGGGACGTCTAACGCGGCACGAAGTTCTGTGACCCTCTCTTGCTATAGGAACTCAAGCCGAATGCGCGATGAACATGCTCTGTACCGAATTGGGTAAAAGAAAACTCCCCAGGTGCTAACACGAAAATGAAGGGGTTTCATCAGTAAATATATAAAGAAGCTTTGTGGGCTATTTACGTACAAGGTAAGTTTCACGATTTGCATTCCCCTTAGCAATTACAACATCTCTCAAATTGTTTCACAGTTCCGATCTTGTGATGAGGGAAGCACTACAGAACGCGCGCAATCAGCCCGTGACAAAGCGCCATGCTCTGTATGTGCGCAGCTGGTTCGCTCTGACGTCATCTGGCCTGGTGAAGCATGTTTCACCAATCAGGGCGCCCCTTTCCTCGCCAGATATGCTCTCACGGGGTAAGTGAAGAGGATGTGCGGTGGGGGAAGGGACGCCGTGATTGGTCAGACATCTTTCAACTGACCTGGTGACGTCAGAACGAACCAGCTGCGTAGAGAGCAGGCGCCGTGTATGGCGGGATCTGGAGGAGAAGAGGATGAAGGCACAATTGCTGCCAAAGAAGGTGTAAATGGCATCGGATTACGTCTCCGTTCGCTGCATCCAGAGAGGAAGTGTAGTTTTAATGTGAAAGCATTAACTGTCCCATGGAGCGAAGCCGGTGTTCTCTGTAGTAGCGAAAAACGGCACCTAAGTTCCCATCGGCTGAGCGGAACGGCACATAAGTCCCATTGGCCGAAAGCGCAGCAACGCAAATGCTTCGTGACAGGAGCCTGCGGGGGCGCTCAAGGTCAAAGCGGACGCGCCTCAGAAATAAAACACAAAGAGAAGGACAGCAACGCAAATGCATCGTCCGCGGAAGCCGTGGAGCCGGCGGGGGTGCCGCGCCTGCGCAGTGTGGGAGCGTGATGTCACCGCCGGAGCGCCGTGTGGAAAAGAAAGACGTGGCGAGTTGCTTGTACGAATTCGTTGTGTGTAGGAATGCTTTCGCATTCCTACACGTCTTAAAGGGCCCTGCAATTATATTTAAGCGTCTACCTTTTTTGCGGTTTCCACGTCTCTTGGGGTTCGGGCAAGCCAGCGGGCACGGAGAGAGTAACTAAATATCAGTGCGTCATATTTTAACCGGACGACGCCGAAACCTCCTCCACCGACGAGGGCGACCCGCGGTACCGAAAGCGCGCAAAATGTGACGTCTTAGGTCCTGGCCTTACTACTGGTCAGAGCCGCTAAAAGCTTTTTTTTAGTCGAGATACAAAATATAAGTGTCGCGAACCGTTTCAATTATGTATGAAAGTAGTTTTTGTTCAGCATTTTAGATCAGAAAAGAAACAAATGCAGTTTATAAAGTACGGAAACAAGAAATGACCCGTCGACATACCCGCCACCAAGCGGCGGGAAAAACGGCGCATACTAGAAAGGGCTAGTGGGATGAGGCGCCGACGAACAGCGAGCGTAGAAAGGTCCCGGAGCGTAGAAAGGCCATTTGGCGGTATGGCAGCGCGAAGTGGCTCCCGTTCTGTACTGATCTTTACCCCGTGTTTGCTGTCGTTTGTGGCCAATGAAGTGTTATGCCGAAATAGTCTTTATTCGCGCAGCAAATGCAATGCGAGCCGCCCTGGCCGCCCGCTTCATACAGCCTATCCAACACACGGTTTAGTGGCGCCCTCTCGAGCCGTCGACACGGAGTGCGGCAGCCGTGAGCGCTCGATAAGCTCACTATCCCTCCTCTAGTTCACGGCCACTCAAGCCAGGACCTACGACGTCACGAAGGAGGTTATTTTTTGCTTGTTTTTGTAATACTAATTTGCCTATAACTTTTAAAATAAAGCGAATTTTGCGAAAAGAAAAGTTTCATTAAGTTACTACGTTCAGTGCGCTTAGGTTCGGTTCAAATTAAAAACCAGTCAAAAAGTTGTTGCAGGACCCCTTTAAGTGTCTTCGTTTAATATTTTTTTCTCTTCGAGCTTCTGTGAGTAGTGCGCACAACTTGTCCGACTTTTCATTTCTATATCTTGTTGGTTGCTTTGTTTCTTCGTCTGGCAGGCTGATAGTGCTGGCGGTGCTGCTGTTGGTCCTGGACTTCGGCGAGGTGGCGTGCATCTCGGACCTCCAGGGGCACATGCTGGGCTACATCGTGATCCTGAGCGGCTGCGTCGTCGTCGAGGGCTTCATCTCCTGGGTCTCGATGCGCGGCAGCATCCTGGACACGGCGCCCAGGGCCTCCATGCAGTACCTGCTCTACGTCAGGCTAGGTGCGACCCCCTTGCCTCGTCACCATTCACGCTCTGGGCTGCATGGGGGAAAGACAGCCCTTATCCTTTGCCGCGTATGCGTCACCCTGCACATACCGAATATACAAACGACACGACGTTCACTGTCTTGACAGAATTCGCAAGTTTCAGTGAAGAGCGCGGTGTGCGACTCGTGCTCCTTCTAAGTCCTGGATGATCGGCTCCAGAATGAAGGCTTACACCTTCCAGACAAGCAAGTATAGAGGAAAGCGTTCTACATCGCGCTCGTAGATTTCACTGAATTAGAATTACCTCAACGCGTCGCGCACCCAACTCCCCGTAAACTGTTGTTCGACGACAGTAATCCAGGTTACAGTCACTTTGATATGCAGCCCCTTTCATGGGTTTGTGCTCGTGTTATAAGTTGCGTCAAGTGCGCCAATAGTCTTATTGCTAAATTACCGAAGCAGCAAGGAGAATGCAGGATTGTGTCCACGCGCCGCACGTGCTAGCGTCTGCAGCATGAACTGTTCTAAAGCAAATACCTAGAACAAATGGCATCTTGCACGCGCATTCGTTAACACTTTATTTTAGTTATTTACCTCGAATCTTTTATACGGGGAAGGCGTGCGCGTGTGGCGCGTGGAACACCATTGCCTGCATTCTCCTTGGTGCTTGGGTAATTTAGCGATAGGTCTATATTCCCGAGACCCGTGCCTCACTTCGAAGAAAATGGCGGCGCAGCACTGGGATTGAGCGGCCCTGGAAGCGAATGGCGGCGGAGCACGCGCTCGAGGCAAGGGGTTTTTGCGCGTTCGCGCAACAGTGTCGGTACTTGCACGAAACGCGAATTTTTGTCGAGTGCCTTCATTCTGATATATGCACCAGTGCAGCCCCCATATATAGGCCGGGAAAGTGAAAGCGCCACCTCATGGATCAAAAAGCAGTTTTGATAAACCATAATGGCGGACGGTCGTGGAACTGTATTTTATCGGGTACCGTCACTTTCGCACGTCAGTGGCAGATGAACATTCACTCTTCGATCAGCTCCTAGTTATTTTATGATTTGTATCAGTTTCGATGGTGCGAACGTAAGAACTGACCAGTGGAAGCGGCTACCCATAAGCCCGTAATTCACGTTTCCTCCATCGAAAGGGTTTAAAGTCGAACTTGTGCCGAGGGATTCGTTGATTGGACCGTGCAAGAAACGCTTACTCTGCCGCTGTATCTAATCCGTGCGTCGTGTACTGCACTGACATCGAATTTACAGGCCTCATATATATCCTCCGCTTGGGACAGTGTCTTCATACTTCTCCCTTCATCAGTCTCCTCAAGAAAGCCGCCTTTCGTTTGGCGCAGGTGCCATACACACATATGACTATCTACTGATCAAGGTTGCCTGACTGAATTTTGATTATCGTCTATTATCTGCGGACAATCTTCACGCCTGTTCGGATCAGGTTTGTTTCATACGTATGCACGCTTGGAACACACGTCTTTTCAACTAAAGGGCATAGTTATCGCGACTGACGAACATGCCGGCACAACCTCCGACAGAGCCTTTGTTTTAATAGCCCATCGAGCGAAATTGGGGTCGCCGTTTCTTGGACACGATAGCGCGTGATTGGATCCCAGTCGTCGCCGAACCCTGACGTAGTATTCGTTTCCAATGCGAGCTGAGCCGAGTTCACGCCCAACCCTGACGCTGCAGCCCTCGCGTCCAGTATATATATATACGTGCCCAGAGAGCGTGCCCAAACAACGGGGGAATCAGAGAATAGACCATTCCCGAAATGTGCAGCTCCTCCCATCGTCTTTTCGACTGGCAATGCGATGTACGGCCCGTGAAGGAGCACCTGCACAAATGCAAGAAGGTTTTCCCTTTTTGTTTGGCATTTCGCGATTTCAGAACGCAAAGAAAGCAAGACGTTAGCAAAACAGGACACACCTCGGCTTTGTAATGTGCTCGTCTTTATTTTTTTATTTTTTTTTTTTTGGGGGGGGGGGGGTTTAAAATCACAATTGTGAAACGGTAAACACAAAAAGAAAAAGAAACTTGCAGACGATCTTGACAGGCCCCAACGGACATCGGAACGGACTCACGATTCCCCGCGCCGCGCGGTGCTATGTGCAGGAGGGGCCAATTGGGGGATTTTCGAGAAAGGTGCTCAATTTTGAAAAAGGGACTGTTGAGAACGCTGGCCGCTGCCAGGCATCGTTCAATCGGCTTGGTATACAAACGCACATGCACGTCAGAAAAACGCGCTGCACTTTTCTTTTCCTGTTTTTTCGTTGATTTTCTATACTCAGATAGCATGTTCCACGACATCGGCCGAGCACCTGCGTGCGAGCTTAGGAGACGTGAATGAAATCGATAATTGCGCGGCGTCTGGCCCCGTCGACGTCCGGGAGCGTGCGAAGAACAGGGAAGGGCGCCAGCTGGCAGCTTATCGCTGGCCCTTATCAGCCAACGCGGGCGTCGGGATTCGACCCGTTCTCCGTGTGGGCCCATTTGCGGAGGCCTACAAAGCAATCACACCGCTCACGCATCATGCAAAACACGCGCTGTTCCTTACAGGCGTGATGACAAAATTATCTGCCGACACTCTTAAAGCATGTGCAAAGCGTGTTTGATCTGTACATATGTGTGCTTAGAACATGCCTACACACAGCCTTTTTTTTATAATTCCTATGAGAGGACAGTTTGAAAGAATGAAAGACTTTTATGATCCCTGTGATGCCGAATTAGAGCGCAGCCCTCGAGTAGGAGGAGGAGGAGGAGGGTACGCTACGCCCCTCGTCCTCCCCTCATCACCCTCTCCTCCTCCCTCCTCACCTCCTCCCCTCTATCCTCCTCCTCTCTCTTATGGAAAAATATAGGAAACGTCCCATAATGCAACGCGCGCGTCACCGCGGTGCATTATGGGACGTTTCCCATATTGCACCGCGCGGTTACGCCGACGAGTTACGGTTACGGCGACGCCGACCCGTTACACCTAAGTTACACCGACACGTTACGGTTACGCCGACCCCGACGCCGCTCAAGCCAAAAACGGGCGCCTAAGAGCTGCGCTCTAAAAAGGATGAAACACCACGCATCGGACAGCGTGAACCCAGCGGGACATATTATGATCTGATAGATCGGCCTCGGACCTTAAACCTTGTGTACTTTGTATGTGCGTGTGCTGTCCTTCGGAATGAGACTTTGAAATGCTACATTTTAAGAAACAAAAAAATCAAGGTTGGGGTACTTGTACAGACACTCTAAACAATCCGGTGGATCTACTATGGCCCAAAGTATTTGGGAGAGCGAATCACTGCAGTGTATGAGGGAGCTCGGCCAGTGATTGGCTGAAATTGTTTAACCCCCCCCCCCTCTCCCCGAGAAAAAAGTCTACATTGTGGCAATGAGCATGATGTAAGCATGTGCTTATTACATGCTCAGAGTAGCAGAAGCAGTCTGTTTTAAAGCATGACATGCTTTTTAACGGAAACCCCAATTCCAAAATTTTGTTCGTACGTATATACACATCGCGACCAGGGGCGGATTTGGTGGGGGGTCCGGATGTCACTGACCCCTCTTGATGTTTTTGCATGTGTAAAATTTAGGGCGTGAAACGAGGAGAAGGGGAGGAGGTTCCTAAACATATGGTACGCTGACGAACACTGACCCCCCCCCCCCTCAGGAAATTCCTGCATCCGCCCTGATCGCGACACTGTTAGCGCGAACACGACATCAGCGCATTTTCGCATTTTTCTTCTAAATAGTTTCAGCGCGCACGAAATTTCTATCGCTTACAGTATAGTAAGTAAATGAGCTCTTTCCGTAGCAATAATAACTTGGATGACATCCCTTGGTTTCAAAAAGAAAAAAGTGGAAAAACCGGCGATCGCTTGTTCGCGCTAACAGTGTCACCGCTCTGTACGTGCGGTTCTTGCTGCATTTCGCGGGGAGAAAATGAGAATAGCGTCGACGTCAGGTGCCGTCAATTGATGCCAGGTGACCTGACATCAGGCGATCTATACACCACTCAAGTTTCCCCGCCAAAGTCGGCGGGGAAATAAGGCCTTACCTAGCGTGACCCGTACACCAATGAAACTTCCGCGCTTAATTTGGCGGAAAAATTGACCTCGCGCGACTTATACTCGGATCCACTTTCCCCGTTAAATTTAGCGGGAACTTCAATGCCGCCTGACCTTACATTGGCTGACCTATACACCAAATTTAGTTCGCCCGCGAAATTGAGCGGGAATATTACGTCCGTGGCCTGATGTCACGTGACCTATACAACGATTCCAGTTTCGCCGCTACATTTGGCGGGGAAAAAAACCATGTCACGTGGCCTGCACACCAAATTAGTTTCCCGTTAAATTTATCGCGGAAATTTACGTTTAGTGAAAACGGAAGTTCGGGCGAGTTGGTAGTTCATGACGCACGAGGACACAGCGCACCCGTAACAAACACTAGGACAACGTTCACAGTCACACCAAAAGAAAGAAAGGGACACTTACACAGCGCTGACTTCAACTCTTTGTATATTCCCGCCTTTTTCTCTTCTTTCACGTCTAATGCATAACCTAGGCCTCATCTTTTTCTTTCTTTGCTGAAGGTTAACTGTAAAGGTTTTAAGCTAGAAATTGAAAATTAAAAATTAAAAATTACTGTAGATCAATGATGCAAGGCTAAGTAATCCAGCTCTTTTGTGACAGCGCTATAGATGGCCTGCTAATACACCTGCCGTTTTGCCTGGCAATGTTCTCCGCTTCTATTATTTCCTGTGTGAGCTGGTCTCTGAAACTGTGGTCTACTCCTTCCCCCTGTCCCTGTGGAAGAACATATATCGGACAGACGGGTAGGTGCTTAAACCACCGCCTTAGAGAACACAACTTGGCCACCATCAACAAGAACTCTGGACATGTTGGCATACACATTCGGGACTGTGGGTGCACAGCGGAACTTGACAAGTGTGTGGTGTTGGCAAGGAGCCGAGACCAGCTCACAAGGGAAATAATAGAAGCGGAGAACATTGCCAGGCAAAACGGCAGGTGTATTAGCAAGCCATCTATAGCGCTGTCACAAAAAGAGCTGGATTACTTAGCCTTGCATCATTGATCTACAGTAATTTTTAATTTTTAATTTTTAATTTCTAGCTTAAAACCTTTACAGTTAACCTTCAGCAAAGAAAGAAAAAGATGAGGCCTAGGTTATGCATTAGACGTGAAAGAAGAGAAAAAGGCGGGAATATACAAAGAGTTGAAGTCAGCGCTGTGTAAGTGTCCCTTTCTTTCTTTTGGTGTGACTGTGAACGTTGTCCTAGTGTTTGTTACGGGTGCGCTGTGTCCTTGTGCTTTAGTGAAAAAATAAAGGTGTTCTATCCCCCGAAACGACAGTCTAATGTCTTTTCAACAATTCTGAACGATTGCACCTTTAATACTGCATTTGATGGATTATAAGTAGGGGTCCGTGTTTTCGGGGTTAATTTTTCTTCGAATCCGGGATTGTTGTTTTCTTTCGGAATTCTTTTTTTTCCAGTCGGTGTTTTTGGGCGTTTATCTTTAGTGCCCGGTAACAAATCGGGGTTAATCTGAGCTAATGTTATAAAGCAATTACATATCTGTAAATATGTGACCCCAATGACCCCCCGCCCCTCCCGGGGGGGGGGGGGGGGGAGGGGGTCTCTTTTCGTCCGCTCCATTGAAACTACGCCAAATGCTTCAAAACGTCATGTTGGGTGCCGAAAACAGAAGTTAAAGCACGTGGTCTCCCAAGAAAAAAACGACCTCAGAACAAGTCGCACACACACACACACAAAAAAAAACAAAAAAAAACAAGAATATCTAGATTTTGAGGATTTTTCGGTTTTCTCCGTATTCCGAGAAAACCACATGGGGGAAAGGGGGGGTGGGGGTATATTCATCGGCGTTTTTATTGAAAAGACACGAAATTCTAATAATAGGACTTTAAGGAAAGGTCGCTGCCCTTTCTGCCTCGTCGTTTGCTGCCTCGTCACTTGCTGAGTTCTCTTCGTAGACTGTGGCTATTGGCTCTCTCGGTCGCTTCGCACGAAAGTAGACGCACTGAAAACAATGTAAAGGGTATGTTCATGTTGTCTCCCAAGTAACGTCATTATTGACGTGCCTAGCCAGCACCAGCTCAGTTGCATTCCCAAATTTTGTTCGCTCCGTTGCGTATCTTAGAGTGTTCTCGAACTGCTGCGACTCACACTGACCAGCTTTACAGTGTCCACGTTCTGCGAGGCGACTGGAATTTGTAGGGCGTCCATGTATAGCCTTTAAAACGCAGCTAAGGCTCCGTTCGGCTGCCTACTCGAGTGGAGCCAATTGAGTAAGCGGGTTTACTCATCGCTAAGTGGTCGCGCCTGTCCTCCCGCTTAGCCGCTTTTCGATTAATTGAGGCCTTTAGCTTAATTTCCCTTTCCCTGGTTCACTTTACCGCTTGACCTTGTTGCGAGAAAATCGATGGAACGAATTTTCTTAACGTGGAGTTGTGAAATTGAGAAAATCGGATTTGATGTAGACCTCCTTGTAGGCTGGTGATGCCACGTTAGCCGCGGGAAACGTAGTAGTAGGAATTTCTATGTGATTGTGTGCGTGTGTGGTTATGTATGCGTGGTTCTGTGTGTGTGTTATGTGCATGTTGCGTGCGTGTTTGTTTGTTTGATGGCTTTCAGAACCGCCTACACCGCGTAACGCATGCGGCTTTTCTGCCTTGCACGAACTTCCTAATTGTTGGCTTGCGCTCGCATAATTGAAACTAATCGTTGTTATGCAAGCTCGGGTCATTAAAGTAACTGTCGAAATCGTTAGGGCGCATTAGCCTAAAAGAGAAAACAAAATAGGACAACGAAGAAGTCTTACTAGAGTGTCTGTGTTTGTTTTCCTTTGTGACACAGTTTCGTCTTCAATATTCTATATATACATTAGACTATTTATTAGCCTTTGTGCATGTACATAGAACTGATTTCAGTTGTCAGTTAATGCTTCCACTCTACTAATTGTATATGTACCCCACCCTGTAGTTGGTTTTCTTTTCATATATATTTGTCGTAAATACAGTAGTGTTATTTGTATACTTCGTTATCTTTGGAAAACAATTTCTTCTTCACGAACATATTAGTAGATATTCAGGAGTGATGTAATGAATCTTTCTTTGTTTGTCTGTGTGCTTACGATAGCCATCTGGTGCATTTCCCTTGCGACCTTATGTGAACACTTGGGGCAGGTATTTTCTGGACGCGGTACTCATTCCCCGGAGAGTGATTGCTCCATTGTCGATTTAGTATTGTGCTACCATGTGTATTCAAACGCCATTAGGCTGTCTCGTCGCCATTCCTTTCCCTATATTTTCCTTCGCGTTCATTCGTATCGAACTACACTATCTCAAGCCGGTGAATCCTGTGAGAAAAACAAAAAAACATCACGTAGGGACATGGCTTACAACAATATGTATCATCATCATCATCGTCATCACCACCCTACCATCATTATTATTATTATCACCATCATCACAACAGCAATAATTGTCACCGTTGCCATCATCAACGCCACCTCACTATCATTGGACATCAGCATTACCTCGCATTTATCATCATCACTACGGCAACATTCATTACCATGACCGCTCATGGTGCCTGGAACGCGTCTCTGACTGCCGCTTTTACCGCGTCCCAGAAAGTGCTCCCCTAATTTCCGCCTCCTGACGTCATACAAGTGCCTGGATCCAAGAGAGTTTCCAACGGCTCGATCGCGGTCGCGTGGTTTGTGGGCCGCATTTGCAACGCGAGCTGCAAGGAGGGACGAAAGGGTCGATCGTCTGCAAACGTCTCCGCCTTTTTCCTCGCCACGCCAAAAACGCAGCGCATGCGCACTCGCGACCGATCGCCACAGGAAGTCTCCGCCATTAAATTGCAAACGGTCCCCATTGTTAGAGATGGACCCTCTCTTGAATCTAGGCTCTTCTGTGTCATGCTGTCGCCGGCCGCGATGCTGACGGCGTCCCAGCAGTGGTGCTGAGTGTGGCAGGTGGCTCTTCCGCTGCCGGTCGCCCTCCAGCTTGACAGTCAGCGGAAGTTTCGGCAGCCAGGAGTTGGGACGCCCTGACGAAAGCGACACTCGGCTTTCCTTTTTTTGCCGGCACTTCACGGCCAACGACCATGCAGGATCGCGACATCCGACAGCATTACACTCGGGCTTCTGTGACGTCGTTTGTTGCCACTCTGTGACCACTTTTGGTGTATAGGCGGGATAGGACTCTAATGACCCTTTTGCTGTTTACAAGCATGAACTGCCGCTTGCGTCCCAAGCGACTTCCGGTCGCACCGGTTTTGCGAGCCTGTTGAGCTTGTTTATGTCACCAGTGCTAGAAAGCATATATCCTACATGGACAATAAAGTTGGAGATTTAACGAGGGCCTTCGGTTGTACGATATTATATATTGGAGCAGGCAAGTTGCTTTACAAGATTACTAGAAACATGTTAGCAGATGTCGCACTCCTTCGTTCTTTCGGTGTTCACCTGCAGAATTTGTGATTAAACGTTTCCATCTACACTTCAAGCAGGGGTTAATGAAAAAACAGCTAAGGCTGCAGACGAGCTGGCGAGAAGTTTACCATTTTTGTTAGATCATCTGAGATGAGTGAAGAAACACGACAGTCTCAAAAGAGACGCCGTCGTGTTTGTTCCACCCAGTCTCAGGTGGTCTAACAAAATGGAAAAAAGGGGTGTTAAGGTGGACTTTGTTTAATCTTTTTATAAACTGGAAGTTCTCTGGGGCGTCAAAGACTGCAGCACCACCTGGTGGTGGCATTTGCCATGAAAAGGGTTTATAGATACACCGGTTGGAGACGCGTTCCAGGCAACGTACCGTCATTACCAGCATCACCACAACATTGTCGCCTACACCGCGTCATTATCATAACAACCACCATCATCATCATTATAATCATCACCACACCATCGTCATCATCATCTCACAACGTTGGAAGTATTTTTCCGCGCTTCTACGCCATTCAAGACGAAAAAGGCTCCCTAACGGCCCATTCAACGACCGGCTGGAATCGGGCAAGACATCCCTGAGCTGGCAGTGCGAGGGAGGCTACGTGCTCGTTGGACCAATCGTACGTCTCTCTTTCGCCACCTGAGGGGCCCTATGCTACACGGCGGGACGAAGCGGGACCAAAGGGCCGGGACAAAACGCCGTCGTCTGCGATTGGTCAGCGGCGCTGACCTGTTGCAGCAGACGGCGTTGTCCCGGTCCCCTGGTCCCCCTCCCCTCATCATCTTTCACAACGCTTAGAAGAAGAAGCTTGGCCTCGCCGTGTGGCGCGTTTCCGCCCATATACCCAGCGCACAGTGAGCGGAGTCCGGTGATGAAATGGAGGCGGTTGATCACTCCGGTGAGCGCGTGGCTCGCAATGCACCGTCGGCTCAGGGACAAACGGAGTATAGACCTTTCCAAAAAAGAGCGTGTGGCCGGTGCCATCTTGACTGTTCGTGCGTATGGCGCGTGCTTTCCTCGCTTTCCGAAGCGACGAACACGCACGTGCGGAGCTGTGAAGACCGCACGCGGGACTGTGATTTTGTAAACATTAAAAAAGTCTATAGTTGGGTCCTACTTGTGGATAGAAGCAGATAAAGATATATAAAGAAAAGGGCGATAAAACTGAGCGAAATAGGCGCCATGATCACCTGTTTCTTTCAGTTTCCTTTCTTTACATCTCTTCAGCTGCTTCTATCCACAAGCAATCCTTCCCGTCCAGGGTGCAGCACTTCTTGGAGACGACCTTTTGCGACCCTAAAGGACTGGAGCGTGGAGGGAGGGTATAAGGGCACACGGATTTGGCAGTGCATCGTCCTTCCACGCAAGAGGAGCGGCGTATACGATCCTACACAAAGGCGAAGGGCCGTCCATTGAGGGACAGGAAAAACAGGCAGCGTAAGGCCACGGCACTCTGGGGAGTCGCAGGTGTTGAAGACGAGAGTGCAAACAAAGCTGCCCGTGGCAGATGTCCGGTGCGAGTTTCGCCTCGGCCGAAGTAAGCAGACGAGCACTTCCCCCTCGCTCCGTTTGATCGTTTTCATATTTTTAGTTGTACGGGTTTCTTTGTTTGTCTTGAATGGCGTCTTTTACGCGCCCCGCGTCCTCTCGATGCTTACAGTTTTAGTCACAACTGCTGAAACGCCGTGCGCGGCGAGTCCTAGCGATATAATTTGACTACCTAGTTAATTAGACTTCTAAAAAAAATGTTACCGTGAAAGACAAGGATTAGTAGAATACTGAAGTACAAGCACAAGTATGAAGAAGCCTGTCCTGTCCGGTTTTCTACTTGTCCTTGTCTTTCGCGCTAACTGTTTTTGAGAGTCCCGAGCATGTCAATAGCGAGATTTAGTAGACCGTGTTTCCCCCTCCGCTAAGCCCCTCCGCTACCCGGAACTCTACAACCAAGGCCATCGGCACGCAGGCGCAGTGGCGGTTTCTTCGTAGCGGAGGGTTAGCGCAGGGGGAAACACGGTCTGCTTAAACTCCCTATTATCGCCCCTCAGCCAATCAGATTGCTGTCTTTGCTGATGAGAAGGGCCAAGAGCGAACCCCGGAGCAAGGATCGTATGAACATTGGGAAGCCACGCCCTTCGTTTCCTCTTAAGCCGTCTGTGACCAAACACCCCAACAAACATAGCTGAAATAGTATTCCAAATATTGGGCCGCCATAATAAACGTTTTTTTCGCGAAGTTACTGAATTTAAATATTTAATCCTGACCCTGTTTTTTTTCCTTTTTTTAATTAAAAGTTTTTTGTTGGCAACGATAGAAAAAGTGACGCCTCCGGAAGGCAGGGGTTAACTCTGGACTGTAGACTTTTTTTCCCCAGTAGATTACAAGCAGTTTCGTGGTATCAAATGAATGCTTTGGAAGCTCTGCTCCGGCACCGGCCGCGCACCAGCCAGAAACAAATGCTCGGCATAGTCCATGTTTAAACCACTGGCCGCTCAACCTGCAACCATGCTTTCCACTGATGTCACGGCACTGAAAAGCGCGGGTATATTTTGAATTTTGGTTTTGGCATCATTTTAATTAAATGGCATCATTTCAAATTTAAACATAATATTTAATTTTGAATGTTGGTTTTGGCATCCTTTCCACTTGCCCCTTTCGGAGTAAACCTTTAAGGGTGTAAATCAGCTTGTCCCAGGGTTAACACCTTAAAGGTGCTATACCAATACCCTCAGGATCCTGATGAATGCCCGACAAATAGTATGTTTGCCATCTTAGCAGCATCCTCTAGATATCTTTTTTTTTTACGAGCACCAGGTTTACAAACAACATGCACCATATGGAGTTTTCACAGACACAAACACGGCAAACACGGACGTTATGGATCGCGCACGAGAGAAGAATCATGAGTACATAAATTGGTGGAGCAGTCATTACAGTGACTGCTCCACCGATTTATGGACTCAACAATTCAAAAACAAACATTCGCAGGTTCGCCACTTCCGCCATTACGAAGATTACTCGTATGTTGCTTCGTTCTCGTCAATATTTCGCGTAATGCAGGACAGATCTACGTTCATATGAAGGGTTGTATCTCCAGTAAAACGAATCATTATAGCGGCAAGAATTTTTCGAGATTGTCGCCTAAAATAACCACGCTAGAGTGTGTGTCAGTTTGGCGAACACCCTTCAAAAAGGGTGTTCGACTCAAGCTTTTTCCCCCGCACCCCCGTTTACACCCTGCAGACAATTGTAGGGTGTTCAATGCAACTTCAGTACACCCTCTTGTACGATTTAAAAGGGTGCGTTATGTCAAAATTAGGCTGTTGAGAAGAGTGTAAAATTGCGTGAAAATCTCTGAAACCTCCTTGTATTACATCTTTTAAGGGTCTAAAAATGTTTAGAGTATACTCTCCCGTAAGTTCTCTCCGTAAAATCTCTCGGTGCACAGACCGTAAGGTATGTGCCGGTTTGTGTCGGTCAAACCAGCACAGATGCGTGAACACTCTTGCCTATCTATCTTGCCACCCATTGTGATAAAAGCTATTATATAAACACATACAACACGGTGACAATGCTTCAAACATACGTATCAATAGCAACAACGTGTCTACAAAAAAAAGTCTAGAAAATAAGTTACCTCGCAGCTGACGTTTACTGATGATCACGCGTGTTGTTTCTATTAACCGCATTCGAGAAAGAGCCTCTGGTCTTTTGATAGCGCTCATTCTAAGCTGTGTAAGCGGTTCTCTCACTTTTCTTCGGGCTTCTCTGAAAAAAATCTGCCATCACGTTTTGACTACTAGGTTTGAACTTCAGCTAGAACGCATAGAGAGGGCGGGCCACTCCGCCTTCTTGATTTCCAGCGTCTACGAAAACCTCCTTCAAAGATTCATGGCCCGCGGAGCTGGTCCTAAGAGATCGCAAGAGGCTTAAAAACCGGTTTGGTCTCTCTCGGTCGAACTCGGTCGCAAGAGTGTGAACGGGCCTTCAAAGTAAAGTCAACACAGAAAACGGTTAACAAAAAAAGAAAAAAAGAATATAAAATGTTTAGGTGTTGCTTTTTTTATACACAAGGCGTCGCATAACCTTAAGAAAATAGCAATGAAGTACGATGTCAACGTTGTTTTCTCCGCTCCATGCAAGCTGGCAAAAATTCGTCCTCTAATGACTAGACAGACGCGTGTTAAATGCTCGATGAAGCACGTCACTCAGTACACAGCTGGTGCTTCTAATGTTTTCTTTTTTTTTTAGATATTCCGCTAACATGCGGGCGCGTGTACATTAGAGAGACTCTGCGGTATTTTTAATGAAAGGGCGCGTGAACGTCGTATAGCGGTTCGTAACAAATCGGAGGGACATCTTGCAGTGCACGGCATGCAAGTGTGATCGTAGTTTCGATTTAACGAAAATTAGAAAATAGCAAGACCGAAATAGAAATAGCTGAAGCGTATTTTATAAAACCCTCAGGTGACAACTGCTTCAGCACGCCTTCGAGTTTTCTAAATGACAAGCAAGTTTCTCTTCTAGATGGTTTTGTGTAGACACGTCGTTGAACTTATACGAATGTTTGAAGCATTGTCACCGTGTTGTATGTGTTTATAGAATAGCTTTTATCTCAAGGAGTGGCAAGATAGGCCGGAGTGTTCACGCATGTGTGCTGGTTTGACTGCCTCGAATAAATCAGTTGAAAGTTAGCTCCAGTCCGTGTTGCATATGCCTCTTCTTCGTCCGTTTTTTTTTTCTTGCGCTTAAAAGTTTTTTGGCTCATTTTTTTTGTGTTTTGCAAGTAGGCATTATTCTCCTGCGACACGTGACGGGTCTAAAACTTGGAATTTTTTTATCTTTTTAATGAACATATAGAAAGACGTGTATACTCAGCATAAAGGCGCGTCGTCTAATTTGAATTTCCAAAACAATCCTGTACCCTGTATACAGAGGGACGGACTGCACACATCCTTTGTGTGCAGTTCGTCTCTGGGTATTCTATGATAGTTTTCTCTCTGACGGGTCGATGCCCGAATTTGTGTTTGTTTATATCTTTGTGTGTCTGTGTGCGTGTTCTTTTTTGTGTATGTGTATTTCTATGCTAGCTGTCATCTGCACATATGGTAATTTCTATACAAACGGAATAGATGGCTCAACGTGCTGTTGCTCTACTTGGAAATACAACGGATAGACTCAGTGTGACTTAGCCGACTTCCTCAAAGTCCATAACCAAATAATCAATGCGTGTGTATATTTATTTCTCGGCATGTGTCCGACCGTCTGTGAACTTTCGTACGACTTATTTACTTTGCTGTGGATGGGTTAACGAGACATAGGATGGGCATACTTTTTAGCTTAGCTGCAGAAAGGAGGATATTTGTCCAACTTTGGCTTTGAATCAGTTAACTGTGCGAAGACGTAATTATAACTAGGCGACGATGAAAAGTGTTAACCCGATTTCTCGCCACCCTTTAATCGATTATTTGATCGATTAATAGGGTTTTATTCGTCTCGTGCATAATAGTTGTTAAAAAGTCAAAATTACCTTCTTTTTGTTTTCTTTTGGTGAATATGTGATGAACTGGGCAGTGTACTTGGAATGGAGAGCGTGCTGGTGAGGATTATATAAATAAGAACCCAAAACAAAACCTTAATCTGTAGTTGACAACAGTCGAAAGACACTCACAAATTATTACTTGAGCCGCAGAGGCAAGGTAGTTCGTTGATATTCGGCATTGCGAACCTCTTTGAATGTTCACAAGAGACTCTACTGCGCTAAACTGGAAACTCGCACGGCGTTCAAGTGGCCGGGACATGTATAACCTTCTCCACTTGCTTAGAGCTCACAAGGCTCGCCCCTAGAGTTTACTTTAGGTTCAAATTTCACGTAAAGCTTCCTTCATACAGGTGTAGTCTTCCAGGTCTGCGTGGTGAAAACGTTAAATTTTTATTTTTTGTAAGTTTATCAAATTGAACCGATTAGCCAGTTAA